>WHSE01000409.1:0-18213 GCA_012295165.1 Asparagus setaceus | reverse complement strand
ATATATATATATATATATATATATATATATATATATATATATATATATATATATATATATATATATATATAAAATATTAATATATTATTTAATAAATAATATAATATATTATAAAGTAAAATAATTTTAATACTATGATAATTTATTGCTAACAAATGTTAATGTAAAATAATATATTCATAATATAATAATATTTATTTATATCATAAATTATTAATATATTATCAAAGTATTATTAATAAATTAATAAACTCTAACATATTCGAAACTATAATAAATTATATAATATTAAAATATTTATAATATATTAATTTATTAATAATATATTAGTAATAACATAATATTAACATTATTAATAATATTATATGCATGGAGTCAATCGGGATGTACACAAGGGTCAATCATTACTCCTACGTGGTCGGATTCATCGATCTCCCCGAGAGTATAGAGTCACAGAACCATGCACCGCTTCTTTCATTTTGTGACGGAGCCCTATCGCAAGCACCTCCTCAAAGGAGATCTTAAATGCGTCCCCGCAAGAAAAACTCCCACCGAGGCACTAATAGTATACAAGTGAGCATTGATCTCCTCAAGCAAAGATATCGATCTCCAAAGGGAAAGAGGCCAATTTGCGCCTCGCCTCTCCAAGTTGTCCCTAGAAGTTTGAACAAGGAACCGACAAGTTACTTCATGGTCACCGCAGTTCCAACCACCACCAACGGATCAACTTAGGCCAGACAATGAATGCAACTCATGAAGGGTTCCTTCTCCACGGATCAAGAAATCCCCATGATGGTCGAACCCTCGAATACTCCAATAAGGAACATGAGTATAAACTGCTCCCTAATTTATTGGAAAGTTCCCGAGGATAACCTAATTCTATTCCAACAAGGAGTAGGATTCTCCCATCGCGATACTCCAACTAGGTATACGAAGTCTAAACTATTTCCTATTTTGTCGGAAGTTCCCGGAGAATAGTTTTATATTTTTAAGGATAACTCGACAATCCCCAATTTGCTTCCACCGGGTTCACTTTACGACGCGGACAATTCGCAGATGATAAAATCGCCAATTGGAGGTTGAATTCGAGAGAAAATTTTGATGCCTGACAACGCCACATCTCGAGAAAATCCTCCACTGCGGGTCACCCCGCAACGAGCATCGCAGAAGAGTTCACCAATCAAAGGATGAATCCTCAATATCCTCCCACCGGGTTAGTCTTATGCCAAGCCATGCAAAGGGAGATTTCACCGATTCAAAGCTAAGTCTCACGGAATTGGATGAACAGCCGACGACAACTCACACCACGAAGCTAAAAATAAGAAAATTCATTCATCGGCCATCGAGTCAAGATTTCGACAATGGCCGACAATAAATGCAGCACCGCACACTTTTAGTTATCCTACAAAGCACGGATAGTCCGAAGAATCGGAGAGATCAAGATTTGAAGCCGCTGTGTCCTATTACACCGATCGGTCCGTTTATCACATCCAAAGTATTTCGCTTCTTCTATAAAAGAGCGAGACCGAACACTTTGAGGGGGTATCTCAGAGGGCTGAAAATTGCCTATAAGTCCTCGAACGTAGCTCGTGATGACGAGAATAATCGACAAGTCATCCGATGAAGTAATGGCAAATCGCTGACGACACAACAAGTGAACGCAACGTAAACGCCTCAAGACGCCCCACGCAGAGTTTTCGCGTCCCGGCCACGAGACACTTCAGAGGTGTCTCGCCCGAAACACCAGAGGTGTCTCGCCCGAAAGCCAGACACCCAGAGGTGTCTCGCCCGGCGACACCAAGGTCAATGGGTTTTTGCCCGCTTCGCCCAAGATCCGCCGCACCTATAAATGTGACGGCTAGGGTTTCATTTTCGTGGTCGGCAGAGATAAAAAAGAGGAGATAGCCAACTCTTGTGTGTGCCTAGGGTTAGAGAATTTCCAAGGAGAGGAGATCAAGATCTAGACTTGCGGGGAGATTTGCGATTCGAATCCAAAGTTTTCAGATCCGGATCTACAACAACAAACCATCCTTTGGATCAAGCTTGGCCTTGATCCGAAGAGTAACGAAGTTCGCTGGTCGATCTCGCTCACTACGCTGATTAGTTCCTTGGCGAATTAATCTCCAGATTCGCTTAGATCTCGATCCGACGATCTAAGAATTCCCACGTAAAAAGGAGGGATTTTAGATCTAGATCTAGATCCGATTTCGCTTGATCAACACTTGGGAAAGGAATCGCTGTGGTCCACGGAATACATCCCCAAGCAGCAAAGAATCCCATCGCAGCGGTGATCCGATAAACGGATCCCGCTTGTTCACAAGGAGGAAAGTTGTAATTTTATCATTTTTCATTGTAAAAGCCTTATAAAAGGTGACTTTTATTCGAAACTCATTTGTAATCCCATCAAGGTAGAATGATTTCACCAATGAAAAAGATAGTGACTTTTCCCGAGAACAGTATGCTACATAACCCTTGTGCCCCTTCCATAATAATTTATGAGCTTTTACAGCTGAGACAAGTGTGGGAGATATCTTTCTACTTTCTCCTTTAAACTCAATCATAGTCTGTTCAAATGGACAAAATCTCACTACATTGGCTCGACAATCCACGTGAGCATGATGTTAGGCTAACCAATCCATGCCTAATAATACATCGAATTCCTTAATTGGCAGCAATATTAAATTTGCTCGAAAATTCTTATTATCAATTTTAACATTACAGGCCTCATATACTTGATCAGTGAGGAGATTACTACCTAGAGGTGTACTTACCTCCAATTGGTAAGGTAATTCTTTCATGCCCTGATCAATACACTTTGCAAAGTGTGGTGCAACATATGAATGTGTTGATCCAGGGTCTATTAAAACTTTAGCAAGTTTATTTGAAATTAGGAGCGTACCTTCTATCAGTGAAGAAGTATTTGGTGCTTCTTCCCCATCTAACGCCCAAGCCCTTCCAGACATTTGTGGCTTATATCCTTTGGAATCTTGTCGTCCTTGGTTAGCTTTTCTTAGCGTTTTGGGACAGTCCTTGACGAAGTGGCCTTCCTCACCGCAGAAGGTGCATTTTCCCGCCTTCTTCTAGCATTGATCTTCACGATGTCCTAGTTTGTTACAATAGGTGCAGTTTTGAGAATTACCCCTATTCTGTGGTAAGGTCTCATCAACTTTAATCTTCTTAACATCGTATTTTCCTTTTCCCTTCCAGTAATTAGGGGCAAGCCTTATCTTTGAAGACTGTCCTTGAATTTTCTGTTCATCCTTTCGTTTTTCAACCTTTGATGCTAATTCTACTGCCTTTACATAAGTAGAGATTTCTGAAGCTATCATTGCATCTTAAATCTTATTTCTTAATCCTCTGACAAATTTTTTGATCTTTCGTTCCTCGGTATCAACTATATTTCTTACAAACTTCATTAATTTTTTAAATTTTGCAGCATACTGTGCAACATTCATATTTTTTTGTTTTAAGGACATAAATTCTTCTTCCCGCTTTTCTCTAGCAACTGGTGGAAAATATTCATCATTAAATTCTTTAATGAAGTTTTCCCATATGTGAGGTATATTCTCTTGGATCCATTTTTCCTCCACCATCCTCCACCATTCTCGTGCTGCTCCTTGTAATTGGAATATTGCATAAGAAACGTTTCTTTCATCATCATATCTTAGTGTATTAAAAATATTCTCGATATCTTCAAGCCATAACTCTGCTTTTTCATCTTCTGGTTCACCAAAGAATTTTGGAGGGTTGAATTTTAGAAATCTTTCTAATACCTTGTCTTCTTCAGCCCCTAGTTGCCTAGCATTTTCAGGGGTGATTTGTCTCCTTTGTGGCTCATTGTGTGGGTTTCCTTGATTTTGCACGAGTTGAGTTAGTGTTGCTAGAATTTAGTTTAAGATGTTAGGGTCCGATGTAGGCTGGTTATTTGAATTGTCTCCTTGATCGTGCCGGGGTCTTCCTCGTCCAACCATCTATAATAAAATAGTTTTACTAGTTACGCAAGTATTATATACTATTTATGATTATATAACATTTATTTTAAAGAGGATTTATAGAGCAAAGCATAACTATATTTCGAAGATTAGTACAACTATATAGGGAGCGTTTACAAAATTGGGTGCATATTAACCAAAATTATGCACCCTCTGGTCTACCTACAATAGGTGCCTACAGACCAACATTATGCACCTACTATGTTATAGGTTTTACTATGGTTAAGGTTATAAGATAACTATATGTATACATTTTTATTCCTGGTCTTTTTTCGATGGCTCCTCTTCTGGGTCCTCTTCGGGGTCTTCCTCGGAGCTAGATTCTATTGTAATCACTTCTCGATGACTATTCCCTCTTTTGTTATCTAATTCAGCAAGTGCCTCACATTTCCCAAGTTCTTGTATTTCATCATAGCGTCTAAGATATTCGTTCTCCTTGAGTAATAGTTCTCGTTGCCGCACAAGGATTCCTAGATCTTGGGATAACCATATTCTCTCTCCTTCGATTTGCCCGAGTACCATCTCTGTCTGCTCGAGTCTATTCCCTAAGTTGTGAAGTTGGCAGGAACACATCTGAAATTGGTTTATATACATATTTCGTTCATTCATTACATTGAACACTTCTTCATTGGTGTACCATCTCCCACATATACAAGGGAGATATGGTTCATCGAAGGAACATTACTTCCTGTGCTACTCTGAGCGAGATTAGCCATTTCCTGCAATATAATATGAGTTAGTACAAAATAGGCTCATAACCTACAGTTCGAGGATCCTATCCTGGCTTTTTCTAGGCTTCATCCTAGGCTCTGATACCAAATCTGTCACACCCCAGAATTAGAGTTATTATACGGGATCTAAAATTAGAGTGTGAGACTTAAAACTATGCAATATAAATCAGCAACTTCTTTATTTATTTTCAAATACATAACATCTCCTCCTTCTCTAGGTATTTACAGGCTATTTTATAAAGTTTGATTCCAAGGCTTTCCCCAGCAATGGTCTTCTACTTATGCTCCTTCTTGATCTGAAAGGTGGGTTAATAAAAGAATGAGCTACACTAGCCCAGTGAGATCACCAAAACATAATATAGTAAAATTTAGTAAAATAATGAATAATCAATAACCAGAAATTTAAATTCACAAAATAGTGAAAATAATTAACAATATATGAAATGCAATTTCTCTCAGTGTCCACTTTCACTTTTGTTTCGATTCACGATATAGTGATATCAATAGCAATAACAATTTAAGGCATAAGCCTCGCATAATCCAGATATATGCCAATCATTCAATCGATCAATACACTCAATTAACACTGATGGTTCCTTTTCAGTGTTACTGATCAATACGTGAGGCACTGAGGTTGTATGCAATCTGTATGTATAAGAATGTCTTGAAATTGAAATAAAACAAGATTTTAAAAGCTTTGTCTATAAAAAGAAATATTTATTTAGTACGTTATAAGAAATAGAAACAATCTATTTGTTTTAACAGCCATTTAAACATGTACGTACATAGAGTTATTAAACCTGTACGATATCCAAAGCCCATTATTAGAAGCGCATGAAGCTACATCTATAAAAACTTTTAGTAATTTTTTTTAATAGCAAGATCCTATCTGCTTGTATTTAGTTGCCATTGAAAGAGTACGAAGCTGCATAAAAAACTTTAATAATTATCTAATAGCAAGCACCTTCATGCTTATATTTTAGTTGCCATTGAAAGAGTACGGAGTTGCATCTATAACATAAAACTTTAATCATCATCTAATAGCAAGCTGCATAATATGATAGGGACGAGGCACAGTGGATGTCTGTATATACTTAAAATAAACATAATAACACATAAAGTATTAGATGATCTCACCTTTGTCTCACACGATCGAGCTTGAGTGTTATATATATATATATATATATATATATATATATATATATATATATATATATATATATATATATAGTTATCACTGGAATTGATTCTACCCCTCTTATAGTTTATCCACCGCCAGCTAGTTATTTCTTTATTTTTTTACCTTGGTGAATCACAGGTTTTGCTGGCATAAATGTAGCATATGATATGCTATGTGGTAGACACGTACGAGGTGATCTGTACTCTTACCGACTCTCTTTCACTAAAAATCACATTGATGCTTAGTCCTTTAAGACCCTCTAGTTTTATAAAATTGCATGTTCATGTGAATAAATACATGTCTTATAATACTATATTTAACCAATTCTATATTTTATATACTAAGAATATAAATATATATATAGGGTAGTGTCACGGTTCCTTCCCATATTCGAAAGTGATTCTTCCTTTTAAGATAACATTGTTTTCATCTACGCCAAGATCAATTAATGACTTGTATGTTGCAATTTTATTATTTTATCTAGACATCCTGATAAAATATCCACAAAATAGTTTAATATGAATTCAATTATCAGTATATATTTAATTAGAAAAATTGGAAACTATTTTATTTTGGAAAAATTTTAATTGTAAAAATAATTTAGAAAACTAAAATAAATTTTGATTACTAATATATATATATATATATATATATATATATATATATATATATATATATATATATATATATATATATATATATATATATATATATAAATGGAAAATATATTTTTCAAATATTTATTAGTTGCTTATATATTTTAGGAAACCCAACTAAATTTCATGTAATAAATAAAAATTATTTTAATTACTATGTTAATTTAAATAATATATTTTAATTGATATAATAATTTAAAAATTTATTTTAATTAATATATTATATTAAACATTCATTTAAACTTGCAGAATTCTTATCTAATTTATTTAATATATTAATTAACAGAAAAATATAAAAGTTAAAAAATTAAAATATATTTATTAAAATAATATTAACAGCCATAATATTTTTAAAAATAGAATATATATTTGCAAAATATTTAATTACTGTAATATTATAAAAACAAAATAAAAGTTCAAAAATTTGAATTGCCAAAATATTGTATATAAACTCTACAAAATATATTCAATTCAAAATTTTAATTGATATAAAATTATAAAAATCCTATTTTCAAAAATATTAATTGCTATAGTATTTTACAAAACTAAAATAATATATTTCAAAAACATTTAACTGATGTAATATTTTAAATATTGATAATTAATTTTAAAAATATATTTTAAATGCTTTAATATTTAAAAAACTGTAAATATATCAAAATTGATAAATGATAAATGATAATTTCTAATAAATAGCATAATAAATTATAAATAATATATGATAATAAACATTTTAATTGATATCAATAACTACTAATCATATACATAAATTGTGCAAAAATTATAAAAATATTAACTAAAAACAAAAATTTTAATAAATTAGTAAATAAAAATAATATATTTTTAGTTTCATAATTATATATTAAATAAGTAAATAAATTAATATTCATATAAAAATTAGTAAATAAGTATTACTAAACCACACAAAATCCTGATTATTCAATGATTTAAATAAAATTAAACATTAAAGAATAGACTTATTAACTAATTAACTGAACAATTTAATTCAAATTTATAAAAATGCATATCCATTATTATAAGTTTTAATGTAATGATCTAATTTTCTTTTAAAGAAATGCGTCCATTGCAAAAGGATAATTTCGACACGCTAATATCTGTTTTAAAAATAACACACAAATTAAGTGATTTCATTAATTTTATTAACAAAATATAATAAACTATAAAATAAGAATAAATATAATCTATAGTAATAAATAATTTTCAAAATATAATAATAAATTAAATAAATAACTTTGGCACATTGTAGAAATCGAAAATGGAGATGCTCGTTGTCTCTCTCCTTGAATAATATTTGACTAAAATACTTGTATTGTGTTTTACTGCAAGGTGGTGTATATATGAGGTGTATATATAAAATATTTCAAAATTTAAATTAATGTATATTATAAAATATCTTTTGATTTTATTCTCTCATTGGAAAAAGATTTTTGCCTTCTATAATATATATATATATATATATATATATATATATATATATATATATATATATATATATATATATATATATATATATATATATATATATATATATATATATATATATATATATATATATATATATATATATATATATATATATATATATATATATATATATATATATATATATATATATATATATATATATATATATATATATATATATATATATATATATATATATATATATATATATATATATATATATATATATATATATATATATATATATATAGCATATATAAAATATTTCAAAATTTAAATTAATGTATATTATAAAATATCTTTTGATTTTATTCTCTCATTGGAAAAAGATTTTTGCCTTCTATAATATATAATATTCTCTGGTCAAAATAATATTTTATACCATATATAATAACTAACATATAATATAATCTTAACTAATATCTTAGCTAATAAATGATGATAAAACCGAATTTTATACCATATTTAATGATATTTTCTAAAATTAATTCATATAATAATTATATTGATTATATAAGGAATATAATTAAATGTAACCATATAATCTTAACTAATATCTTAACTAATAAATTAAAAGTAAACATATAATCTTAACTAATGCCTTAACTAATAAATGATGATAAAACCGAAATTTATACCAAATATAATGATATTTTAAGAAATTAATTCATATAATATTAAAAGTAATCTATACTATTTATAAAATAGGATTGGGGTGTTAAAACTTTTGGTTGCCTCTTTTACCCTTCCAAACTTTGATAATTTCCAATAATGCCTTGAAATTTATTTACTTCATTCTATTTATTACACTATACTTATTTTTCAATAAACATAAGAACTAATATATATCATAAATTTTAACCATGTTAGTCTTATGTTAAGTAAGATAAATATTTCACTTTAGATATTAGGTATTATACAATAAATATATAATTTTAATATTTAAGATAATAATATCATAACTTATATTAATAAATTATATTTGTAATTTAAGATAATTTAATATTTAATTAAAGATCTAACATCTAATCTAATATTATAATATATTAATATGTGTATCCGATATATAAAATATTCGTGGAGAGGAATACTAATATAAATGTTAACCTCTTCGTAGGAGACTAGAAATAGCATGTAAAATTATCACAGTATATATTGCTAACAATTGCAATATACTTATCATAATATTTGGATACGAGGTAATTCTGAATGTACGGAATTCCAAGCGGTGTGGGATGCTCCGAGCATACAGAATTCCATGCGGTGTGGGAAGCTATTACATTTGCTCTTAACACTAGATGTGAAAAGGTAATTTTCAAAGAAGATGTTGGATGTGGAAAGGTAATTTTCAAAGAAGATGTGGAAGTGGTAATTAGAGATATCCAAAATGGAGCAAAGCAACACTCGATTTTCAAACACTTTGTGGATGATATTCAACGATGTTGCACATGACTTGAGGAATGGGATATTTAGGTAGTTCGTCAAATGAGGAATGTAACGGCTCATGTGTTGGTCCGAAGAGCTAAGAAAATTGATGATTTTGTGGTATGGCTCAAAGACCCACCAGCGTTTTTACACAATATTCTGCAGTCTGATAAGGAGTAGTGTTTATCCATATTCTTTTGTTGTGCTTCTAGGATTTTAGTTTAGTTTGGATGTGTCTTAATATTTTTTCCATAAAAAAATATTGTAATATAATAATTATATCCTACTAACAAAGTAATTTATGACATTTGCCCTTCGAACCTACTAATAATGCATTTAAGATGAATAGTACCGAGAAATGAACCCATAATTAAAGCATTTATGTATCTTCTCTCACTAACTAATCAAATTATCTTAATTAATTATGCACTAATTATTTCACGACTAATCTACTTCCATAAACATTCCACTTGGATCTCAAGAGTTGCATAAAATTATACTATATATGGGTGCTCAAATGCAAAAAGAAAACACTAAAAGAATAATAAAAAAATGAAGGAAGTGAGAATTTTGATAGTAGAGTCAGTCCCTCGATTATAGTAACCAGGATACCTCGCAATCAATAATATTTCATAGGTGATAATTGAGAGAGAAGATTATATTGCTTTTTTTTCGATGAAACAAACAGATCTACGACCGAGTTCACCTCCCATTTACGAAAAAAAACATCAATCTATTAGTTATACAATTACGCAAATTCGTGGAGAAAAAAACTAACATAAATGTCAATAAATCGGCCTTCGAATGTTTAGTCGTATCGTTACTTAATAAGCATTACGTGCAAAACACGTGTTACATACTAGTATAATTAAAAGTAAATAAATGATTAGTATCCAAATTAATGAGCATGCCAACACTAAGAAATCAAGATATAATATTCTCTGGTCAAAATAAGATTTTATACCACATATAATAACTAACATATAATATAATCTTAGCTAATAAATGTTGATAAAATCGAATTTTATACCGTATATAATGAAATTTTTGAAATTATAGCATATAATAATTATATAATGATATAAGTAATATAATTAAAAGTAAACAACTGATTAGTATCCAATTTAATTAAAGTTAGGATTTTATGAATAACCTTTTTCATGATTAGGTAACAATTATCTAATCCTCAATTTTGTTATTTTCGATTTAAGTAAAGTTAAGATTTTTGATATTTTATTCATGATTAGGTAACAATTATCTAGTCCTCAATTTTCAGTTTTTGGTTTAAGATAAGTTTAGATTTTATGATTTTTTCATGATTAGTATCCAATTATCGAATTAGTTACTATTAATTTAAATAATATACCAATTTAGATTTATATATCACAGTTAATTTATAGTATTGTATTTTTAATTATGTCAAGTAACAATCATTATTAATTTTGATAACCTGTTGTTATCCACTTATATTTTAATTATGTCAAGTACATAAAATTTATATCTATACATAAAATGTTATAATGTTTGTTACAACCTAATAATTAATTTTGTAATCTTAATTTTCTATTTAATATTATATTTTAAATTTCCATATAACAATTAGTTATTCGGTTCATTTAAAATGAGTTAAATAATTCGATATTACAATATTTTTATATAACAATTAGTTAGTCATTTGTTAGAGATTTTTAAAAACTTATCAAAATTATTTAACAAATTATAAATCAATCGAATCACTAATTATTTCAGTTTATGTATTTTAAAAACTGAAATAATTAGAATACCTTTCATTATGAAATCTTAATCCATTATTTAACTATAGCTATGTTCGGTTAATTTGTTAGGATTTTTAAATAAATTACCAAAATTATTTAACTAATTTTAAATGTACCGAATCAATAATTATTTCCTTTTTTTCATAATTTACAAAATTTATTATTCCGTAATTATAGATTTAATCGGTTTTAAGGTTTTAAAAATCATCTTTTTTCAAAAACTTACCAAAATAATTGTTTATAAATCAAATCCAAAATTTATTTGAGTCATTTGTTAGAGATTTTGGTAAGTTATTTGATATACGGGTAAAAATCTTATTCGGTTACTCTAATATTCTGTATATTTGATAAATTTTTCATAAAAATCTTAGCTAAATTATTTAACTCATATATTAAGATATGTATAACGGTTATTTAAAAATCTTACCTAAAAATCAAATCAGAAAGTTATTTAAAAATTTATTCGGTTATTCTAATATTCTGTATATTTGATAGATATTTTTATATTTTGGTATATATCTTACCTAAATTTTTAAATAACCGTATATTTGATAGATATTTTATAAAAATCTTACCTAAATTATTTAACTCATAAATGAAGATATGTATAACGGTTATTTAAAAATCTTACCCAAAAATCTTACCTAGAAATCAAATCCGAAATTTATTTAAAAACTTATTCGGTTATTCTAATATTTCGCATATTTGATAGATATTTTTATATTTTGATATATATCTTACCTATATTTTTAAATAACCGTATATTTGATGCATATTTTGTAAAAATCTTACCTAAATTATTTAACTCATATATTAAGATATGTATAACGGTTATTTAAAAATCATACCTAAAACTCTTACCTAAAAATCAAATCTGAAATTTATTTAAAAAATTATTTGGTTATTCTAATATTCCGTATATTTGATAGATATTTTGTAAAAATCTTACCTAAATAATTTAACTCATTTTAACAATTTATGAACATTCTAATTATTTGGCGACACGTATTTGGTACATTTGGTATATATATATTTATGACTACTATTTGGTATGTATTAAATAAAAATCATACCAAAATAATATTTATACTGTATATATAGATAGATATGTTGAATATTATATACTAATTATATACTAATTAAAAATAAATACCAATTATATACTATAATTGTTGTAATATTATTAAAAATTTTATATTTTGTAAAAACAGAAAATATAGTTTTTAAAATTTAAATATTTTTAAGAAACTGATTTTAAAAACTTTAAATATTTAAAAATATAGTTTCTCGAAAATATAAAAATTAACTTCCTAAAAAGATATACAAATAAAAATCTTTAAATGATATATATTAAAAATTAACTTACAAATAACTTCTAAAATTTCTAAAATTTAAATATTATCAAAATTAACATTCAAATAAGATATGCAAACCGAAAATATAAAAATTTAACTACAAATAATATACTATAATTATTATAATATTATAATGAAAATTTTAATATTTTGTCAAAACTGAAAAACTTTTTTCTGAAAATAGAAAATATTTTAAAGAAATTGAATATTTAAAATAGTTTTTAATAATTTGAAATAATTACGATATTTAATTTTCTAAATACCTTTTAAATTAACATCAAAATATGATATACGGATAGAAAAGCTTAAAAAGAAATACCAACTATATACTATAATTGTTGTAATTATCTACTATAATTGTAGTAATATTAGTAAACAATTTAAAAATATCCAAAAATAAATATTATAAAACAAATTAAAAATAAATACCAATTATATAATTTTTGATATCCAAAAATATTGTTCAGAAACCAAAATTTAAAAATTTATGAAAATCTGAAAATATTAAAACAATTTATTTTCTGAATAATCTAAACAATTAACCTCAAAAATATATAAAACTTAAAATATTTAAATGATATAAATTAAAAATCAACTGCCAAATAACTTCTAAAATTTATAAAAATTGAAAATTTAAAAATTGAAATTAAAATTATATTTAAATTATCAAAATTAACATCCAAATAGGATATACAAAACAGAAATGGTAAAGTAACTACCAATTATATACTATAATTGTTGTAATGTTTTTAAGAAAAATTAAAATTTTGTCAAAACAGATATTATTTATTTCTACAAACCAAAATTTTACTTGAATTGTTGTAAAATTATTTAGAAAATCATCCTTTATATGAAAACTAAATCAATTTTAAGAAACCGAATTTCTAAAAATAATTATAAAATGATAAAAAATATTGCAACACTTTATTTTCAGAAAATTATCAAATAACATATGATTTTAAAAATTAACTACCTAAAAAACTGCAAATATATTTAACAAACCGAAATTTAAAAAATAAATATAAAAATCTGAAATTATTTGAATATTTAGAAATATTTAAGAACAAATTCAAAATTTAAAAAAATTATAATATTCTTTTAAAAATTTATATTTTGTCAAAACCAATTATATATTTTTCTAAAAATAGAAAATTTAACGCAATTATTGTAAAATATTTAGAAAATATTATTGTCAAAACTGAAAATCTTGCTTTAAATGAAAACCTAAATACTTTCAGAAATGTATTTTTAAAAATTATAAAAATTGACTGGAATTATAAAAACCTGAAAATAATTATAAAAAGATAGAAAATATTACAACAATTTATTTTAAAAATCCAAAATGTAAAAATTGAGAAAAAGTGACTGAAAAGTAAATTAGAATTTCTAAGATAGTTAAATCTTGCACAACTTTAAATAAATTTGGCATAAATATATTTTATAAAATTAAAATAAACTAAATATTTTTCAACAAGCTAAAATTATTTACCTGATATATTTCTGAGTTTATTCAATTCTCGACATCGATCCGCAAAAGAATAAGCATGATTGGAGTTGTTCACTGCACTTAACTAAAAAATGTCTATATGATATTTTTGAAATATATGATTCAAAATTTTAATATTTTCAAAATCCAAAAAATATTTAAAAAATAAATTAATTACATCGTTTGATCTTTTCATTGGAGGCTCCTCTACTAAGATGTAGACCACGTACCTATAACCTTAAAATATTTTAAAAATCTGAAAATATAACAACAATTTATATACAATAAATTTTTAAAATCTAAAAATATTTTAAAATAAATAAATTAATTACCTCGTTTAATCTATTCAATGGAGGCTCCCTCTACGAAGATGTAGACCACGTACCTATAACCTTAAAATATTTTTAAAAATCCAAAAATATAACAACAATTTATATTCAAAAAAATATTAAAATCTAAAAATATAATAATAATTAATTACCTCGCTTGATCTATCCATTGGAGGCTCCTCTTTGAAGACTAAGATCGCATACCTATAACATTAAAAATTAATCAAAATCTAAAAATATAACAACAATTAATAGAAAAAAGTTTTTCAAAATCATAAAATATTACAAACAAAAATTGAGTTTTGGAATTTCTAAATTTAATATAATTTTATATTTTTCACCAAAACCCAATTTGGAGTTGATGGAGAGATTATGGCTATTGTTGGTAGAAAATATATGATTATCGTGATTATAGGAATTTCTAAAATAACGCTCTTTATATTTGGTAGTATTATGTTTTGGTTTTTAAAATCACGGTAAAAATTTCTATAATTCTCCGAAATACTAAATATCCGAAATAATTCGGTTTTGGTTATGAAAAGATTTGGCTTTGATAAGATTTGATTTTCGGATTTTGGACGGCTAATAACAAGTTCAGTTTTTTTTAAAAAAATGGACGGCGTAAATAAACATCCATGTGTCAAAATAATTTGTGAAGGAGGAATCCTATGTGGCAACCTCTTGTGAGTTTCGAGGCCTTTTGGTTTTGCTTTAATGTATACCCTAGTAAAATATTTCACCATACCTTTCTGAACCATAAGTAATAGTTTGAACTTGATTTTTGATACAACTAAAATGTTCAAAATACATTTTTGGTCAAATTGAACACATCTATATACAATACGACGATGGCCAGGGAAGGCAAGTTTGACCCATGCTCATTTACCCGACTGGCCCGCCCATCATTTAGCCCGTCCAAAATCCACTCATTTAATTAAATGGGTCTAATTGGGTGCATCCAATCTCAAATAGTGTTAAATGGGCACTAAATGAGCGAGCAGGGACCTGCCCATTTGCCCGCCCATTCATCCCAAACCAATACCCGAGAAGTCCAGTGGCATAGCCAGGAATTGGGGTTTGGGAGGGCACTTTTGTTTATTCTCTTAAAAAATTTAAAATAATGAAATCTATAATCACATTTAGTAATATTTTTTAAAAAAAGGGAAGAAAGAATAGAGTCTCAATAATATCAAGATTTAATTTTTGAGAAAAATGATAGCATTTCAGGCTTGAAAACCGCAATCAAATGTTATCATATGTAATGCTTGTTTTAGAGTATACTTGAATACTATTTGTATGATTTTTTGTTAGAAGCAAAATTTTGCATAATTATACTGGGTCTAGTTTGATTTTTCAAATTAGTGTTTTAATCAAAACTTTCCAATCAATCTTAAAAAATTTCACTAAAAATGGTTAAGATAAGAATGATAACTTGATTGTTGGTTAATTTTATATTTAAAGAGAGGAATGAAAGATATTCATATTTCTCTTTTAAGAAAAGCATAATAGATAACTTGTCATTTAATTTGATGGTAAGGGACCAAATAGTGAATGGAAAAATAAGTTTAGATGGGTGTTTGAGATATAGATCCCAAACAGTAAACTAAGTTGAGACTATACTACAAGTTAAACTATGTTATCAACTATTTTTAGCCAAATATCCTCGGAGTAAAATTAAGTTAAAATAAGTTGAGACTATACTACACAGTTAAAACTATTGGATCAACTATTTTTAGCCCAAATGTCCTCCATCATACTTGTCAAACTTTCTTAGAGAGAAAACATTAAATTAAGACCCAAACTTTGAACTCAAAGGAATCCCATTTACATTGGATGCCTTTTACAAGCAAAACTTTGGTCCAAGCTCTGGACCAACAAGTAAAAGCAATGGTTTAGACTATATTTACCTAGCCAAACTTAACCCATATAGTTGAAGACTATATATATATATATATATATATATATATATATATATATATATATATATATATATATATATATATATATGGGCATGGGGTATATAGGTGGGCATGGGGTGTGCGTGCTGGGGCAGGGGAGTCATGTTGATTTGTAAATATTTGATGTATTATAATTAGGAGATATTCTACCTTATTTAGGACTTACCTAGAATAGCGTTTTACCTTGTTTAGGAGTCTAGAGTTTGTTATATATACCTTGGAACATATTGTACACAAAGATATTAGAAATCAAAGGGAAAAATGTTCTCTGATTTTATCAGTTTCTACACTGTATCCGAGCAAGGTTTGAAACTTTGAAACCCTAGCCACCCCATAGCCGCCGCCCTCCTCTTCCTTGCATATTCAAGCCGCCGCCGGCCACTCTTGAAAGCCGTCACCGGTCAACCCTTTTGTTCTTAAGACCGCCACACCTCGATCTCCTTCATGACCAATGAAGCGATGAAGAAGGCGATAGACCCGTCGTCACCGTTCTTTCTGCACCCATCCGACAATCCAGGTGCGACTGTGACGACGTGTCTCCTGAATGGTGACAACTATGATATGTAGGAGAAGGCAATGGTGAACGTGCTAAAGGCGAAGAATAAGTTAGGGTTCATCAATGGAATCTTAACAAAACCTGCTGACGATTCACTAGAGGCAAGTAAGTGGGAGGCTTGCAATTCGATGTTGATCTCATGGATTTTCAATTTGATTGAAAAGTACATTCAGTTGAGCATCGCGTATTTGTAGACTGCTGGCGGTCTGGGATGACCTGAGAGATTGTTACTTGATTGGGAAGACGCCACGAATTCATGAATTGAAGAGGGAGATTGCCTCGCTGCGACAGCAAGGGACGTCCGTCATGGTGTATTACACCAAATTGAAAGGGATGTGGGACGAGTTGAGCAACTACTCGAAGGTCCCAACTTGCACATGTGGAGTGGCGCACGAGTTCCTTCAAGAGAAAGAGGAGGAGAAATTGCACCAATTCCTCATGGGACTGGATGACACACCTTTTGGGACGATCTGGTCTCAAATCCTTAGTATGGAGCCCTTGCCAACCGTGAATAAGGCCTACGCCTTAATCACAAGAGAGGAATGACACCGAACTATTGTACGAGGTCAAAAGGAGAGAGTCGAGGCGGTCGCAATGGCGCGCGTGCGCGGCAAGGGGAAGGGGCTCACCTCGCATAACGCGCGCGAAACCGAGAAGAGTTGCTCGCATTGCAACAAGCCCGGACATGAAGTCTCCGATTGTTTTGAGTTGAATGGGTATTCGGCTTAGTACAAAGGCAAGAGGGGATGTGAACGGGCTGACCCAGTCGAAGGCCGAGGACAGCAAGGATGTGGGCAGGCCAACGCAGAAGCCGCAGCCTCTTCGGTCGAAGGAAATGGTGGTACGGCCATCCCAAGTCTGTCTCACGAGCAGTTTTAGAAATTGCTGACTCTTCTTAATCGTTCTGGTGAAGGCTCGGGAAGGCTCTCTGGTAAGGCTCATGGAAACATCACTTGGATACTTGACAGCGGGGCATCAAACCATATGACCGGTAAGAAAGACTTGCTGAGTGATCTCAGGGAAACAACTCTGATGCCGATTTTCTTGCCTAATGGGGCTAGAACGATGGCGACGATGGTTGGTCGCATCGTTTTAAGTCCGTATATGATGCTGATTGACGTTCTTTACGTGCCAAATTTAAGTTGCAATTTGATTTCTATACGTCAATTAATTTTTGCGATAAATTGTCAAATCACGTTTACTAATGAGCTTTGCGTGATATAGGACCATACCTCGAGGATGCCGATTGGAGCGGGTGAGGTTCGAGGGGGTCTATCGCTACAAA
>WHSE01000408.1:0-18988 GCA_012295165.1 Asparagus setaceus | reverse complement strand
TCAATCCGAGAATAGCTTTAACCTGGGTGGATGTATAAAGGACCTCTAATGAATCTTCCATTGTCACTTACGCTTCGATCTTATAAAGTTTTGCCTTATAATTTTATTTCTTTTAATGTGAATGAAATTATCATTTGGTCGCTTCCATTTATCATTCATCATATAATACCAGATATCAAGAATCTTATAAGGAGTTAGAATGGCTAATAGATCTCCTTTTGAACATGTATTATTTTTCACTATAATTGATTACATGTAATTCTACTTCTAATATATTTATTTTTCTCGTTAAAAGAGGAATTGGTGCTTCTACTAAAAATTGCTAGTTTTAGGAAATTTAAATATTATTCCCGCTTTTACTTTTGTGTATCTATTTTATGGAATTATAGTTTGTTCTTTTACTAAGATACAATATTTACTTTTTCTTCTACCTTAAATAATTTTAGATTAGTATCACTTGTGTAAACTATTGTCTTTCCATGGTGGTCTTGATAAATGATCTAAAACATTCTTATATCCTCGTCTAAACTTTATTTCATAATTATAGATTTCTAAATCTAATAACCATCTTATTCCTCTAGCATTCTCATTATATTCGTTTTTATTTTTAGAAACTCATAAAGACCTTTTCGCTACAAGACCTTATGGGATCTCACTTGTCATTATTATATAGCTCGCCCAATCTGAACCTTTGCGCCAAAAGGAAATTGCAAGTGAGTCCAAGCAGTTCGCCTTTATCCGCTCCAAAGATTTGGAGGACAACTGGCGAGGAAATATGTAAACCGCCACCGCTCACTTCAAGGTTAATGAACTGATCGAGAGGTGCGAGGCTAACTCCTATACCCATTTCACGCCTAAAGATGGTTTTCCCCAGGACCAAGTTTGCAACCTTTCGGGCATGCGGAAGCCTATCCACCGACAACTCTTCTAGCCGCTATCTTGCAATCTAGCTAAAGAAATGTTTGGTTCCATATCAATGATGATGCTTTACCTTTGGAGGTCCTTATCCCCGCAGTCCCTTGCCCACAAGAAGGAACTCTCCTTCCGTAATGGTGGCCAATATTCACCGTGGATTGCGCATATAGTCCGCAAGCATCGTGAAAGGATGAGCCATCACGCATTCCTTCCGCTCGGTAGAGCTCCCATATACCTATTTGATGGCTTGGCGGTCTCTTCATCGTCTCCGACATGATGTCGGCACCGGTTCCACATTCGCTCTACTCCTTTCTTGCGGTGGTAGAGGATTGCGATGGAAGGGCACGGCTTACGTGAGATCAAGAAACGATGCATTCATAGAGGGTGGATCTTTCCGCATATTTTCCATTCTCTCGGGTCAATATGGTGAGTCCTGGTCGACGAGGAGGTGCCAAGACACGCCAGACTTCACTTGACATTGGCCGCTTTAACCGCTAGTGAACATTAGGTCGTGGTATCTCACTTTTCGAGTAAAAGAGGAATGCTTCATTGAGCCTTATTTTCCTCGCCGCTTTGCTCGCCACTGCTACGCACCAACTTTATGTTGGGAACCCAAACCGATGGCTCCGCACTCGCGGGTGGACTTGTGGATGGCCTTCGAGCTGGTTGTGGAGCCGCCATGGGATGTACCGAGGTTAGATTCAGCCTCCGAAGTTCGCACTGGCCACCGGAGTCGACATTCCTTTATTGCGCTTGGCTATTAGTAGCTAATGAGTCGGTCCCCGTGGAGGGCTATCTCAGATGAGGGTGAAGGCCGCAGCCGACACTCGACGCTTCCAAGATGCCGCCAAGCTCGAGGAAGCGCCGCCAATCTCATCCGCCAATTGAGACTCGAGGAGGAGTTCCACAACTCGGGCCGGGACTTTAGGAGAGGACTGCCGAGGTCGCAGCTTATGAGAAGAACCTCGTATTTCTCCTTTTCCCCTTCGCTTTCTCATCCTTTCTATTGATTCCTCATTCAACCAATATTCGTGAAAATGTTGAAGAAGAAGAATTTCGACCTTCTCGAGGGGTTAAACGAAGAGGTTAGCCCATAAGACTCGCGGAATCCTCTGGCCCTTTGATATAGACTCCGACCAGCGATGATCCAACAAGGACGGAGGTAACAATTCACCGTGATGTAATCTGGAAATTTTCACTTTGGAGACCACATTTCTCCGCTTGCATGCAGTTTAGGGATCGTGGATTCGCTTTGATTTTCTCACCACGCATTCTCATTGCCTAGCTCGCCATGCCGAAGCTAAGTTTTATTCAACAAATGTATGGAGCTATGGCGGAGGGGACTAATGTAGGACCTGATTCGCTAATCCGTGTACATCTAACATCGACATTCCTCTTCTAGATGGCTTAATGCGGGAATTAAACGACTCTAATTCATACCCCTCTAATTGCCTCTTCGCTTTTGCTCTTTTAGAGAAATTGCAGGAGACAAATGCACTAACCGAGACTACGACGCTTAACTCCATCAGAGGAGGTAAGTCACCCACGATTGCTTGCCCATTTTCGTTGCATTTGTTCTTTCCTAATGCTTTCCTTTCCATTCTCGATGGAAGATTTCGTGGAAGTCGGTTTATACGACAACACTTCCATGGATGACTCACGCTGTCACGTGGACGATGGCGTTTTGGTGAAGATTTACCAAGCCACAATCCTCAAGAAGGTATGAATTTTCTTCGACATTATAGGACCCATTTGGCCAATACTACTATAATTAAAGGAGCCGAGAAATTTTATGTAGTGGTGCACTCCTCTTTCCGCCGCCGAGTCGCCACTAATGATCGTTGAGGTAGATGAGCATACCGAGGGGTCACCGCTGCTGCAAGATCCCCTGATAGTTACCCTCGATAGACTCGCCACCCTCGTGAATCTGCGTCAAGGAGACGTAAGAGTCCTCTAACCTAATATGACTTCGCCAGCTTTTTGATTAAAGATTCTAAGGTCTCTTTTCTTTTGTGTAGAGCCTACATCTCACTCCATGATTTGGCGAGCTGATGCCGGATGAAGATCCATCCCGCTTTATTATCTGCTTGGAAGTACGCCGTTTCTTTTCCTTGGTGAACACTGGATCGTAAAAGGTTCTCCATGGCGGCTCTTCATCGCTCGCCATCGCTTGATCCTGGATGGCCTTGATATGGATATGGGTTATCCCGAAATGGGCTCGTGCCATTTCCACTCCTCGCCATCCGAGAGAAAGCTTCGAGACTACAAGAACCGCGGCAACCGAGCTCTCATACGTGAGCTACTCGACCGACGCTGCTTAGAGGCATGGCGCCGATGCTCGTCGTTTTACCGCTCGAGGTCCGATGCGAGAGATCACATGATCAGCTCGAGCTGTTGTTGCCGACATATTCTTCCCTAAGCCATTCGTGACCGATATTGTGGCGAAAAGAGAGGATAATACCAGGAGAGCTCCATGCAGAGAAGATAAGATGAGTATTTTAGAGCCGCCAAGACCAACAAGGAAGAAGCCCGGCCGCTGCCTAGGGAACTCGAACCGTCGGGGTAAACCGGTTGAGCTCGAGGGCAACCATGGGGTGTCAACACCGATGAGGAGTTCTTGTATGAGTTGCAGGAGAACTCCACCGTGCTTATAGTGATGAAGTGTCTCATTTAACAACAAATCCTTTGTCATAGACTTGATGTTTAAACAATTGTAGCTCCTTCTATATTTACTTCAAATGAATAAGATTTATTCCTTTCATTGTTTATTATGATTCTTTACTTCGCCGTAAATAATTAACCATAATACTTATAGGATTTTTGGCAAACCCACGCCATCAACGGGTTTGATTAGCCTTTACCAACTACGCTTGAGTTAGCTAGCGTATGATCATCCGATCCGCTCCAAGACGCGGACGCTGTGCTAAAAGAATGAAACTCTTCTAGACTTGTTGCTATGATATCAATACATAGGCTCGTACTCTTTTACCGCAAGAGACTATCCTAAGAACGCTGCAGTTACGCCAGACTTATCCCCTGTAGGCATCAAAAATTGTCAAGAACCTCAAATATGACTAAATCATGAGAAGATCAAGGACAACGCCGTCGAAATCTCAAGAAGTCAACACAGGGAGATTGTGTCTCGCCACGCTAGACATTTGTTTGTGTCTCACACCAGCGCAGACATCTTGATGTGTCTCGCCGTTAGCTGCAGATTTGTGTGTGCCTCGACGCCAGACATTTGATGTGTCTCGCCATTAGCGCAGACATTTGTGTGTTTCGCGACGAAGCGAGACATCTTGATGTGTCTCGCTATAGGCGGTAGACTACTTGTGTCTCGCTAACCGCAGACACCCGTAATACTTAAAACGAAGCCTTTGAAGGATCTAAATCAATACGGTGGGGCCCAATTGACTTTATCAAGAAAGAGACGTTCGCCTACTTCAATGGACGGTTATATCGCCAAGATACCACTAGGCGTAATTTAGGCATTTAATCGCGCCTAAAAAGCAAGAAAACCGCATGCAGTACCGAGAGATATTACATCGCCGCCGTACGAGGTAGCTCATACCGCCGCTTAGCCAGGTAGCTTATACCGCCGCCGCGAGCGTAGGTAAATGGCCAGGCGCCGAGCCGCCAAGGCTTAACCGCAAGTGTCCCGCACTTATGACACTTGTGTTTCTTCGTGGGCACGCTTCCCAAAGATTATACCCTCCTACGCCCACTTGGGCAATGGGCCATAAAAAGGGCACCGAGATCCAAGCTTCGGAGTTCAAGAACACGATCCACATCGAGATTCCTCGAAGTTTAAGCTTTGCCTTAATTCTCGAAGAGTAGATATCTTACCTTGCTAAGATATTTGCCGAAGTTCTTGTTTCCTTTGGCGGCATCAACTAAACCCCGCCGATTCGACGACGCCGCCGTGGTCCACGGATTATGCGCCCCCAAGACAGTAAAGTCCCACAAAACAGAGATCTACACTTGTAGCGCCTTTTGTTCGAAGCTTGTGAGAGAGTTATTTAATTTCTTTGTAACCGAACCAAAAGTAATTTTCTCAAGTTTTACAAATGGAACCAACTTTCAACCCAAACACGATGGCTACCACAAGGGGAGCCAACGGTTCGAGCCCGAGATCGTTGTGTCGCAGCCTTGCAAATGACCAGCCGACTCATGGTTGATGGAATAGACAATTTCTTCGATCAAGCCAAATTAAGAATATCTCCTCTTCCTCATCAAAGTCCTCCTCATCCCGCAAACATCGGAGGATCTCATCCCCTAAGAGGGAGGTTCGCTCATAGATGCGCAACGATTTTGTTCGCTGCGCAGGCGCATTTCCTCTCAACAAGATCTCAACCGATATGACTAAGAGAGCTCGCCAAAGACGACGCCAAAAGATGGCTCGCCGACAGCTAAGGCCCCGAGTCGACGGATGGAGTTCACTATCGCACAAACTCACATGATCAAAGCGCCAACAAACTACGCAGTTTCAACCCAAGACTCGCCAAGGAAGAATAGATTCTTGTCAAAAGGACCCGATTGACAAGGAAGGAGCTACCAAAACGCCGCACACTTTGCTCGAAAGCATGTGCGGTTGTTCGCAAGGCTAAGAGTCAAAATCAACTCCAAAGAATCGCCTCAAAATCGCCAAGCATGGATCCCCGGTCGACATCAAAATCGCCAAGAATCGCCGCTAACAACATTCACCGAGATGCAGAATCGACCAAGGCCAACAGATAGCCGAGCCCGCTTCGCCAACAAATGGTAGTAAACCGCCTCACGCCAAATAAACAATGAATCGCCGCCAACAACAGGCGTTTTCCATGCCTTAGCGTAAAATAGGCTTTTCCGCCTTTTTCCACTTCTCCTGAGGTATCAACCGTTAAGTCCGAAACCCGCTAACTTCTGTTCCCGCTTTGGTCCACAATCGAGAACCAAAATCAAAACACCGAATGGAACGACGTCATAAACAACGACGTCAGCCGCATCCAAATTCCAAGTGATGTTCTGCCGAGCCATCCGACGATCTCAAACTAAAAGAGTTCCCGCGCCTCGCTTGAGTATCCCTATGGGGTCCGCGAAGTCACTGATAAAGAAACGAAGCGCAGGATTCGCAGTCACCAAAGGTGATCAAACGCTTGTCATTCATGCATAACTTCCAATAGTCGATGTCCCCAAAAGAAGACGGTTCTCCAATTAAGGACAATATTACACTGGGGTGAAAGTATAACCTGACAAACCACACCAACCATATCATCATGTTGGTGGCAACACACCTAAAGAGAACGATTGATGAAATAAATTGTTCTTGTTCGTGTACAACTAATCAAGACGTTGTTATCGTGGATGCCTCGCTCGAGTCTAACGCCACCCACAAAGAGCTTCAAGATTCGAACGGCTTTCCCCGCCAAATCGGTAATTCGAAGCCGAGTCAAGACGCACTTCAAGATCTACCATCCGAACCGATGAGTTTCCGGCGACTATCAACATGGTGAACAAAGGAAAGGACCGCGACGGATGCGATCCCGACTTCACCTCGAGGAAAGGTCGGTTTCAAATTTCTCGAGAATGTCTCGCTTGTAATTGCGAAGCTACCCAACGCGATCGACTATAGAAGGATGCATGAGGAGAGTCATCCGATGACTAAGCTTCCGACATCAATTCGGCGATAGCTTCCGGCGACACAATGTCAAGTGTTGGTTGTCATCCTGCAGAAGCTTTTACCATTACTCCCGGCGTCCTCGCTCAAATGTTACAAGAAGCCTTAACCAAGCAAAGAGAAGAGCTTAAGGCCTAAATGAGAAATGCATATGGAGCCCATGCAAATGATGAGGGAGTTGCAAACCCCATACCGCACAACCCGGTCTAGTCATCACCGATCTAGTCAACAAGGTGGAGCTATCAATATTGATACCCATAATGTCGAAGACAAGTGATTCGAGGTAGATGAACACATTTACGCCAATCTCATCCGCCAATTGAGACCGAGGAGGAGTTCCACAACTCGGGCTGACTTTAGGAGAGGACCAAGCGAGGTCGCAGCTTATGAGAAGAACCCCTGCATTCTCCTTTTCCCTTCGCTTCTCATCCTTTCTATTGATTCCTATTCAACTTTCGTGAAAATCTGTTGAAGAAGAAGAATTTCAACCTTCTCGAGGGGTTAAACGAAAGAGGTTAGCCCATAAGACTCGCGTGGAATCCTCTGGTCCTTTGATATAGACTTGACCACGATGATCCAAACAAAGGACGGAGGTAACAACCACCGTGATGTAATCTGGAATTTTCAGCTTTTGGAGACTCCACATTTCTCCGCTTGCATGCAGGGGTTTTAGGATCGTGGATTCCGCTTTGATTTTCCTCACCACGACTGGCTGGGCTCAGCTCGCTTGCCGAGCAAGTTTTATCTAACAAATGTATGGAGCTATGAGGGGACTAATGTAGGACCTTGATTCGTGAATCCGTGTACATCTAACATCGATAATTCTCTTCTAGATGGCTTAATGCGGAATTAAACGACTCGAATTCACCTCTAATTGCCTCTTCGCTTTTGCCTTTTTAGAGAAATTGCAGGAGACAAATGCACAACCGAGACTACGACGTTAACTCCATCGTAGGAGGTAAGTCACCTACGCATTGCTCGCCCATTTTCAGCTGCATTTGTTCTTTCCTAATGCTTTCCTTTCCACTTCTCGATGGAAGATTTCGTGGAAGCCGGTTTATACGACAACACTTCCATGATGACGCTTGGTCACAGGATGGTATGCTCTTGTGAAGATTTAACCAAGCCACAATCCCTCAAGAAGGTATGAATTTTCTTCGATTAATTATAGGACCATTTGGCCAATACTACTATAATTAAAGGAGCTCGAGAAATTCCTTTATGTAGTGGCAAGCACTCCTCTTCCCGCCGCCGAGTCGCCTACTACAAACACCGTTGAGGTAGATGAGCATACCGAGGGGTCACTGGCATGATGATCCCGCTGATAGTTACTCCTCGATAGACTCGCCACCCCTCAGAATTATGCCAAGGAGACTAAGAGTCCTCTAACCAATATGACTTCGCCAGCTTTTTGATTAAAGATTCTAAGGTCCTTTTCTTTTGTGTAGAGCCTACATCTCGACTCCATGATTTGGCGAGAGCGCTCGATGCCGGATGAAGATCCATCCCGCTTTATTATCCGCTTGGAAGTACGCTTCTTTTCCTGGTGAACACGGATCGAAAAAGGTTCTCCATGGCTTTCTCTTCATCGGGCCAAAGCATCGCTGATCCTGGATGGCCTTTGATACGGATATGGGTTATCCCGGTCGCTCAGCCATTGCCGACGCACTCGCCATCTCGAGAGAAAGCCGAGACTACAAGAACCGCGCAGCCGGAGCTCTTTTCACGTAGCTACCGCACCGACGCCGCTTAGAGGCATGGCGCCGATGCTCGTTTTTACCGGGCTCGAGGTCCGTGATGCGCAGAGACCGCCACGATCAGCTCGGAGCCGCTTGTTGCCGGTGACATATTCTTCCCTAAGCCATATCAGACCGATATTGTGGCGAAAAGCGGAGAGGATAATACCGCCGTGGGAGAGCTCCATGCAGAGGAAGATAAGATGAGTATTTTAGAGCCGGGCCAAGACCAACAAGGAAGAAGCCCTCACTGGGCTTCAGGGAACTCGAATCGCCGGGCGTAAACCGGTTGAGCTCGAGGGGCAAACTACGGGGTGCGTCAACACCGATGAGGAGTCTTTTCAGCATGGAGTTGCGGGGAGAACTCCACCAGCTTATAGTGATGAAGTGTCTCAAATTTAACAACAAATCCTTTGTCATAGACTTGATGTTTAAACAGCTTGTAGCTCCTTCTATATTTACTTCCAAATGAATAAGATTTATTCTTTCATTGTTTATTATGATTCTTTTACTTCGCCTAAATAATTAACCATAATACTTATAGGATTTTTGGCAAACCCACGCCATCAACGTTTGATTAGCCTTTACCAACTACGCTTGAGTTGGGCTAGCGTATGATCATCCGATCCGCTCAAGACGCGGACGCTGTGCTAAAAAGAATGAAACTCTTTCTAGACTTGTTGCTATGATAATGAATACATAGGCTCGGTGACTCTTTTACCGCAAGAGATCATCTAAGAACGCCGCGGTTACGCCAGAGACTTATCCCCCGGGTGCATCAAAAATTGTCAAGAACCTCAAATATGACTAAATCATGAGAAGATCGCGACAACGTCATTTAAATCTCAAGAAGTCAACACATGGGAGATTGTGTTCGCTACGCTATGAGAGATTACTTTGTTTGTGTCTCACACGAGCGATTTGATGTGTCTCGGCCGTTAGCTGAGATGACTTGTGTGCCTCGCACGGTTTAGACATTTGATGTGTCTCGCTATTAGACATTTTGTGTGTGCTCGCACGAGCGCAGACACCTTTGATGTGTCTCGCTATAAAGTAGGCATCTTACTTGTGTCTCGCTAACTCATGGTGACACCCGTAATACTTAAAACGAAGCCTTGAAGGATCTAAATCAATACCGTGGGGCCCAATTGACTTTATCGCCAAGAAAGAGACGCTTCAGCCTACTAATGGACGGTTATATACAAGATATTTACCAGGCGTAATTTAGGCATTTAATCGCGCCTCAAAAAGCAAGAAAACCGCATAAAGCAAATGAGAGATTTACATCGCCGCCACCAACAGGTAGCTTTACCGCCGCTAGCATGGCAGCTTATACCGCCGCCAGTTGAGTGGTAGCTTGGCGCCAGGTACTGAAAGCCGCTAGCTAACCGCAAGTGTCCCGCACTTATGACACTTGTGTTTCTTCAGAGGGCACGCTTTCAAAGATTATACCCTCCTACGCCCACTTGGGCAGTGGGTCGGCCATAAAAAGGCAATCCGAGATCCAAGCTTCGAGTTCAAGAACACGATCCACATCGAGATTCCTCGAAGTTTAAGCTTTGTTTTAATTCTCGAGAAGAGTAGATATCTTACCTTGCTAAGATATTTGTCAAGTTCTTGTTTCCTTTGCGGCATCAACTAAAACTCGCCGATTCGACGATCACGCCGGTGGTCCACGGATTATGCGCCCCCAAGATGCAAAGTCCCACAAAAATGAGATCTACACTTGTAGCGCTTTTGTTCGAAGTTTGTGAGAGAGTTATTTAATTTCCTTTGTAACTGAACCAAAGTGTAATTTTCTCAAGTTTTACAAATGGAACCAACTTTCGACCCAACACATAATTACGCTGGGAGCCAACGGTTCGAAGCCCGAGATCGCTGTGTCGCAACTTGCAACATCGTGCCGACCTCATGGTTGATGGAATAGACAATTTCTTCGATCAAGCCAAATTCAAGAATATCTCCTCTTCCTCATCAAAGTCCTCCTCATCCCGAGAAACATCGGAGGATCTCATCCCCTAAGAGGGAGGTTCGCTCTGCTGTGATGCAACGATTTTGTTCGCGGCGCAGCAGGGCATTTCCTCTCAACAAGATCTCAACCGATATGACTAAGAGAGCTCGCCAAAGACGACGCCAAAAGATGGCTCGCCGATTAGCCAAGGCCCCGAGTCGACGGATGGAGTTCACTATCGCCAAACTCACATGATCAAAGGCGCCAACAAACCATGCTGTTTCAACCCGCCAAAGACTTCGCCAAGGAAGAATAGATTCTGTCAAAAGGACCCGATTGATAAGGAAGGAGCTACTAAAACGCCGCACACTTTGCTCGAAAGCATGTGCGGTTGTTCGCGCTAAGAGTCAAAATCAACCCAAAGAATCGGCTCAATCGCCAAGCATGGATCCCGGTCGACATCAAAATCGCTCAAGAATCCGCCGCTAACAACATTCACCGAGACAAGAATCGACTACACAAATGATTAGCTCCGCCGCCAACAGGCAAGTTGTAAACCGCTCCCACGCCAAACAGCCGAATCGCTCTCGCCAACAAACAGGCAGCCTTTCCATGCCTTAGCGTAAAATAGGCTTTTCCGCCTTCTTCCACTTCTCCTACCGAGGTATCAACCGCTAAGTCCGAAACCCGCTAACTTCGGGTGTTCAAACGCTTCGTCCACAATCGAGAACCAAATCAAAACACCAAGAATGGAACGATTGGTCATAAACAACGACAAAGTCAGTCACCGTACTCTAAATTCCAAGTGATGTTCGCCAAATGTGCCGAGCCATCCGACGATCTCAAACTAAAAGAGTTCCGCGCCTCGCTTGAGTATCCCTATGGGGTCCGCGAATCACTGATAAAGACAAACGGCTGCGCAGGATTCGCAGTCACCAAAGGTGATCAAACGCCATCATTCATGCATAACTTCCAACAGTCGATGTCCCCAAAAGAAGCGGTTCTCCAATTAAGGACAATATTACACTTGGGGTGAAAGTATAACCGACAAACCACACCAACCATATCATCATGCATGGCAACACAATTTAAAGAGAACGATTGATGAAATAAATTGTTCTTTGCTCGCGTGTACAACTAATCAAGACGTTGTTATCGATGTGCCCGTTTCGGAAATTTAACGCCACCCACAAAGAGCTTCAGATTCGAACGGCTTTCCCTCGCCGCCAACTGTATTCGGCCGAGTCAAGACGCACTCGAAGATCTACCATCCTAACCGATGAGTTTCCGGCGACTATCAACATGGTGAACAAAGGAAAGGACCGCGACCGATGCGGATCCCCTTCACCCCGAGGAAAGGTCGGGTTTCAAATTTCTCGAGAATGTCTCTGCAATTGCGAGCTACCCAACGATCGAATTATAGAAGGATGCATGAGGGAGAGTCATCCGATGACTAAGCTTCCGACATCAATCTCCGCGATAGCTTCCGGCGACACAATGTCAAGTGTTGGTTGTCATCCCGAGAAGCTTTTACCATTACTCCCGATGTCCCGCTCAAATGTTACAAGAAGCCTTAACCAAGCAAAGAGAAGAGCTTAAGGTAAAATGAGAATGTATATGGAGCCGCCATGCAATGATGAGGGAGTTGAACCCATACTACGCAACAACCCGGTCTAGTCAACACCGGATCTAATAACAAGGTGGAGCTATCAATATTGATACCTATAATGTCGAAGATGTTGATTCGGAGGTAGATGAACACATTTACGCCGATCAACCAAAGCCGTGATTCCGTGCTCAAGGTGGAAATGTTCCACCTCCTATTGGAAGTAATCCAAACAAGGAGGATGACTTAAAAAGATGAAAGAGCTTGAGGATAAAATCAATGCTTTGATGTCTCGCCACGAGGTTAAGAAGACCGATCCCGTCCAGATCCGAGAGTGGGATTCAATTCCTTACCCGCCAAAATTCAATTTGATCAACTTCACACCATTTGACGGAGAGGGTCACCTACACAACACCTGATTTACTTCAAATCACATTTGGGGTGATCTCGTGAAATGAGCCTTGATGATTCGGTCATTCTGGTACCATTGATCGTATCGGCGACTCAAGGCCGGGAGTATTAATTGCCGGAGGACATGGAAAGTTCGCTCTTAGCAACTTCTTCGATGACGCATAATCAAGTCTCGATTGGAACCCTTGGATGAAAAGCGTAAGAATGGAGAGACAATTGACACTTTCGCTAAACGCTTCCGCTGAATAAGGCCATTAACCGCAAAGATCCAATCATCGAGGAATTCATATATTGCTGACGCAGACAATAATCTTTCCATTGATCCGCTGGAAGTCATGGGGCCCCGCCAACTACATGGAAAGATTCAAAATACGAGGAGAACAAGCCGAACGCTTCCGTCTAAGGAAGAAAGCCGAAGAGGCTAAATGATCTACGATCCTCGAAGTAAATTTTTCCTCTCGTAATAGAGGAAAGGCATCTCGATCGGTTATCAAACGCCGCAACAACGACCAAGCCAAAAGCTTCTAAATCGTAATTCCACAGACATATTCTTTCGTGAGACCTAAGAAGTTCACCATCTTTAAACACCTTCTTGATAACAACAAAATCAAGTTGCCTCGGACACAAATCAAGAGGAGGTTACAAGACTTCGACCCTAAATACCGTAGCGCACACAGAGGATCCTCCATCCTATTAAGGATTGCTTAGCTCTCAAGGCCATCATCCAAGCCTTGTTGAAGCCGCCTTAACAAATAAGTTTAATGAATTCACCGACAGTATAATGAGTATAAACCGCCCCTTCCTCCGATAAGTACAAGAGGTTAAACTGCTCTCCTTCTTACTCCAATAGGAATATGAGTATAAACTATTCTATATAAACGCTGTTCTCAATTTTGCAAAGAAAGCCGGGGTGGATAATCTATGGACTAGAGGTCCACACTTCCACATTGAGCGATCAAACCTTCCTACGCTTAGGGATTGTCTCAAAATTCCTATCCCCGTCAAACCTTCTACGCTTAGGACCACAATAAAAACTCTCGATTCCTTCCATGAACGAGAGATCCACCTCCACATTGAGCGCATCAAACCTTCTTACAGCTTAGGATTGTCTCAAAAATTCCTATCCTCGGGTCAAACCTTTCTACGCTTAGGACCATCTGGCCAAAAATCTTCTCGATTCCTTACATGAACGAGGTCCACTTCCGTGATTGAGCGATCAAACCTTCCTACGCTTAGGATTGTCTCTAAATATCTCATCTGGCCAAACCTTCCTACGCTAGGAGACTATAATCAAAATCTCTCTCGATTCCTTCCATGAACGAGGTCCACTTCCGTGATTGAGCGATCAAACTTTCCTCGACAGCTTAGATTGTCTCAAATATCGGGCTCGGTCAAACCCTTCCTACGCTTAGGACCATAATCAAAATCTCCTCTCATTCCTTCCATGAACCAGAGGTCCACTTTCCATTGAGCCATCAAACCTTCCGACAAAGAAGGGTCGCCTAAATTCCTATCATGGTCAAACCTTCCTACGCTTAGGACCATGGTCAAAATCTTTCTCGATTCTTTATATGAATGAGAGGTCCACCTAACACAACAGGTTCGCCCCAAGAGAAGACACAACAGGTTTTGTTTTCCCAAGAGAAGACACATTCCAAAAGTCTATGATTCAATATCAGAAGCATAGATGTCATTACCTAATGACACCTAAACTATGCCTTCATGCATAGGATGTTATCTCTCGCCCCTTACCGTAGATAAGTCCGTGATCTAACATATGTCACGTAGTCAATTCCCTGATAATTGATCGAAGCCCACGTGATTCACATCGTGAGCACAAAGTCTAAGAGAGTTTATTCTTTAGCACAACGCTATATGTAGAACGGACTTAAATAATCTACATGCTAGCCCAACTCAAACGGTAGTTGGTAAAGGCTCATCAAACTGCTGATGTCGAGGATTTGCCAAAAATCCTATATCTATCATATACAAAGGAGATCACAAACCGCCTCTCGAAATCCGTAATTTGATGATTACTCTCCGCACGTAATGTATTCTAAGCTTTCGAAATCATATTCAAAACCGTATCGACGCTTTTTCTCAATGATTCTCAAGGCATTCAATCGCAAACCAAGTGGTAACTTTCAAGATGAAGATGATTAGTCCAAAATCACTTACATTTCAATCCATTAAAATACAAATGCAACAGCTTATTGATCCCAAAATATGGTCACCACGCCAGAGCTGTGGTTCGAAACTCAAGCAAAACACCGCCTCTTCTACAAAGTTCAACGATGAACGTATAAGCAAGATCTTATCCAGTATTCCGCACCGACAAAAATACGCAGGAGTCTAAAACTTTGGAGGGGTATCCAGTAGGCATCAAAAATTGCCGAAGAACCTCAAATATGACTAAATCATGAGAAGATCGGACAACGCCGCCGAAATCTCAAGAAGTCAACAAAGATTGTCTCGCTGGCAGTATGATTTTATTGTGTCTCGCCACGAAGCGACTTTGATGTTTCTGGGCCAAGTAATGATTAGTGCCGACGATGATGATTTGCGTCTCTCGCGAAGGATTTTGTGTGTGTTCCCTCGCGACGAAGCGAGACACCTTTTGATGTGTCTCGCTATAGGCGTAGGCATCTTTACTTGTGCGCTAACTGGCGACACCTGCATTACTTAAACGAAGCTCTTGAAGGATCTAAATCACGCCGGTGGGGCCCAACTGACTTTATCAAGAAAGAGACAAGCTACTTCAATGGACGGTTATACGCTGAAGATAATGCCTACTCAGGCGTAATTTTAGGCATTTAATCGCGGCCTAAAAGCAGAAAACCGCTACAAAGAAATGAGAGATCTACATCGCCGCCGGCCAACAGGTTTTATACCGCCGCCGCTTACTAGGAAGCTTATTCCCGGCTGGCCAGCGAGCGAGGGCCATGCTTTAGGTACTGAGCCGTCAAGGCTTAACTCGCAAGTGTCCCGTGACTTATGACACTTGTGTTTCTTCAGAGGGCACGCTTCCCAAAGATTATAAATACCCCTCCTAATGGCCCACTTCCCAAGTGGGGTCGGGCTATAAAAAGGGGCAATCCTGAGATCCAAGCTCGAGTTCAAGAACACGCATCCACATCGAGATTCCTCGAAGTTTAAGCTTTGCCTTTAATTCTATGAAGAGTAGATATCTTACCTTTGCTAAGATATTTGGTCGGGTTCTTGTTTCCTATGAAGCATCAACTAAACCTCCGCCGGGACCGGGACGATCACGCCTCTATGGGTCCACTTGATTACAAGGCCCCTCAAGACTGCAAAGTCCCACAAAATAGGAGATCTACACTTGTAGCGCCTTTTGTTCGAGTTTGTGAGAGAGTTATTTAATTTCCTTGTAATCGGAACCAAAAGTAATTTTCAAGTTTTACAAATGGAACCAACTTTCTCGACTCCAACAATCCTCTTAGGCTTCGGGATAAAATACCCCAGATCAAACTCGTGTCTTCTTCAATCTAAAAGACTAAACCGGCGACGCTGTGTTAGGCCGTGGCTTTAGGTTATTGGCCAACCCCAAACTTTCAACCGTTTGATGAGCCTTTACCAACTACCGCTTGAGTTGGGCTAGCATGTAGATTATCTAAATCCGCTCTACACACAACGCAAGTGCTAAAAGAATGAAACTCTTTAGACTTAATGCTACGATGTTGAATAATCGTAGGCTTCGGCTCTTTTTCACGCGAAGACTAACCCGACAACGCTGCGGTGAGGCTACCGCTTTATCCCTTCTGATTTGGGATAACATTCCCCAAGATGAATCTTGTGCCTTTTGACCGAGAATGATTGAATCGGGTAAGAATGATTGATGTGGGAAAGGAAGAATGTATTCTATTTCCAAGGTGGAAAGGAAGAATTTTATATCCTATTTTCTGCAAAATTAAAGCTAAAATAAGAGAGGAAGAATGTATTCTATCTCCTCTGATGGAGAGGAGGGAGGATCTTGTCTCCTATCTCCGAAAGTGAAGGAACGACCAAACAAGAGAGGAAGGTTTTGTATCCTATCTCTGCCGCTGGAGAGGAAGGTTTTGTGTCTTATCTCCTAAACTCAATGACCAAATAAGAGAGGAAGGTTTTGTATCCTATCTCATCGATAGAGAGGAAGGAGGATCTTATCTCCCATCTCCGAAAGTGTTGGAAAGGAAGGATTTTTGTCCCGCTTCCAAGGAAAGAGACTAAAATGGGATCTCCATTTTGAGAATCTTGAAAGATGAAACTAAGAGTGGATCTCCACCGAGAATCTAAGACAAGAGAGGAAGAATGTATTCTATCTCTTTCCGAGAGGAAGAATGTATTCTATCTCTAGGTGAAATGTGGGAAAGGAAGAATGTATTCTATTTCCTCACGAGAAAGAAACTAAGAGCCGGATCACCGAGAGTCTTAAAAGAATGCGATAGCTTTCACTTTTATAGGATCGCTAACCAAAATTTGATGTGGACCTCTGCTCGCGGGAATGAATCGAGAGGGGATTTGGCCGTGGTCGACCAGAAGATTTTAGTGGGCCCACCGCCAATGAATTCGACGGGTGAGAGAATTTTGGAGGAAAATAAATTTATTTAGGGTTATCCTCAAGAAACGGTAAAATATTCCCAGGAACTTCCCTAAAATAGGTTATCCCTCAATGTACTAAGGGTGGTACTTTTCGTGAACTTCCCGCTTATCAAGATTAGTTGCCTGGCCGCCACCGGGTGATAAGGCGATATGTACCGCTTGAATAGATCAGGTCTATTATAAATAGTCCTTCCCATTTGGGTTCGAATTTACCTTTTTTTGGAGTTGAGAATTATCTACCGCCTAGCCGAGGACGCAGATCTCCTCCTTAAAGGTTCTCTCGTCGAACTTTCTTGTTGAAAGCCCTCACATCCTAGCTTGATAGAACTCAATGCATTGTTGAGCCTCCGTGCTCATCTAACATCTCAAGCTCTTCGAGACGCTTTTGATGTTGTTCTTCTCGCCATCTCTGGAAAGGGCGGCGCGGCGACTAACTGATTTAACGGAGAATCGCTTCACACCCGTGAAACTGTGGAGTATGGGGTCGCCTAGTTGCGCGACGGCTTGTAACGATATGCCCGAGTGCTTCCAAGTTTAGCGTCAGTCCCGCCTTGTTATTCTTCACAAGCTTCGACAAAATCTTGATAATCGTTTGTTGAACGCTTCGCCTAATCCATTTGCCGGATTATAGGCCGCCGACGGTGACATCTTGTATCTTGAACTTTTCGAAAACCCCATGAAGGAATTGTCGATGAATTGGGACCGTCACGCACGACCGTTCTCGACACCATGTCGATAGATGACATGGTGTTTGATAAACTTGATGACTTACTTGACTTCTTTTAGCGGGATTGCTTCATTTCACTTGAGAAGTAGCCTGGTGATCGCTAGAATAAACCGATCTCCTTTAACCGACGGGGAAATGGGACTCACAACGCCCATTCCCCATGTCTCAATGGCCAAGATGTAGCAAGGGTGCAACCGCTCGAGGCCGATGCATATAGTTCAAGGAATTTGACACCGTGGCATTTCTTAGCGCATTTGATCGCCTGCATCATTGTTGGCCGGTAACCCATTCTCCTAATAATGATCGTGAGAGTTTGGGACCAGTCGTATGCCGCGATTCACCTTCGTGGTGCTTCCCCGAAGGACCTCTTCGCCTCTTTGTTTGAAAGGCAACGGAGTAGAAGATCATCATACCCTCGACGATATAACATCCGGGTCTCGTGGTCGTAAAAGAATATGGGAGTTTTTCACCGATTGACTTTCTCTCCTCACGCCTCTCTCGCGTATCACCGCGCAAGACGAAGTCAATGATGGAAAGCCAATCTCTGGCTACAATTCGGCTTTGGGTGATATACCTCTTTGGTAACTACCCTTCGCTTTCTTGTACCTCATCATATATTGGTACAAAAGTCGATGAGTCCCGACCGTAACTAGTTGCTCGGTCTCTAAGGTTGTGCTAACGACACCTTAACGCCGCCAGCATCCGTAAGCCGCTTTGGAGGCGTGGATATATTCGATGAAGAACTCTTCGAACAGTTTGCCATTTCGACAGCTACCGATGATAAGGAATTAGATCCGATTTCGACTTCAGAGTCTCCGCAGACCGCCGACTATCGGGCCAGAATCGCCATGCTTCGAGATATTCAACCCCAGCCCTTTACGGCTAAGTCCGATAAGTAACGCATTGTATTCGCTACGCTATTGGAACAAGGTTCGTGAGTGAATAAGCCCGGCATGACATGATTCCCTGGGAAACTAAGACAACCCCGTTCGGCTGAAATCTTAGAACATCCGGGCACTTGCCACGCTGGTAGCTCGAGAAGCTCCGGCCAAAATACAACCGCCATATTTGCCGGTGTGTTGTAGTATTGGTTTCGTGGATTTCATCCGAAGACCATCATATAGCTCAACCGCCTGCCGTCGGGTTGGCACCAAGAGATCGCAAATCGCTTGCCCTTTGACGACTTCGTTGTTTGAAGTGCGTCAGATTGGGACAAGAGCAAAGCCCATTTTGCCAAACGCCACCATTGAGGCGTGTTGTCATAAATATTCGGACCGGATTTATGCCGAGATAACATAAATCGCTTGTCCCACCAAATAGTGCCGCATTTTCTCAATTGCGAATACTAATGCAAGGCACCGCTTTCAACCATTGATATCGAGACTCA
>WHSE01000407.1:0-18990 GCA_012295165.1 Asparagus setaceus | reverse complement strand
ATGGGCTTAACTCGCCAAACATCAACTTCATCAATGAGCTAACCTCGCCGAAGACGGATTTCGCTACAATAGACGAGCCTCGCCAAACAAGACTAATCTTTCAAGAAGACGAGCCTCGCCAAACGACTAATCTTTCAAGAAGACAAGCACTAACAAGACTCATCTTTCAATCGAGGAGGCAAGCTCTGAAATCGCTACGCAGCTGGAAAGTCACAATCTTTAGACGATCTCATGCCACGTAACCAATTTTAAGATGTTTTGTTGTTCAAGAAAAAGTCATGTCTTCGAGCCATGTCCTGGGGTCTTTTACCTGTGAAGGTAGGCGGCGCAGTGGAGAAATCAGAAGTCCCAGCGGGCCTTTTGCCTTGCCAAGAAGCTTTTGAGGGCCATTGCTTCGAACGTTAAGAGAGATCTCTGTGATTTAGATATTGGTGGCTTGAAGAAGATGAGCACGGGGGTTCTTCGTGGCCAATCACGTAATATATAGGGTCTCAAGAACCCAACCGACGGCCAAATATACCGGGATCGCCCGGGATCACACTCACGAAGGAGAGGATCACGGAGCGGGTGAGATCTACAAGGAGAAATCACAGCTATCCCCGAGGTTAAGACTAAGCTTAACCTAGAGGGTATCTCAGAGTTCGACCCGAAGCTTGTTTACCTTCCGTCAGATCCGACGCCGATCGGACTTGAGCTCGGCCAGTGTTCGAACCGTAGGTCAGATCTCGCGAGGGCTCTTCGAAGTCCGCCTAATCCAAGCCCAAATCCCAAAAATCCACCTCAAAGTCTCCAAAATCCACCCAAAATCCAAGTCCCTCGAAGATGACACCCCCTATTTATACAATGGGGGTGCCCGCCACCTTGGTGGCTCGGCCACTTCAGCCACCTCGGACCCAGGTGGTCACATGGTGGCCGAGCCACCTCGCCACTTGCCGAGGCACTCGGCTGTTGTCCAGGTGGCTCGCCAAAGTGGCCGAGCCTCCTCGCCACTTAGCCGGCACCTAGGCTGGTCGAGGTGGTCTCTACCAGTGGCCGAGCCACCTGGCCACTTCGCCGAGGTTTATCTGGCGCCGCCTTGGCGCCCGCCGCTTTAAGGCCAAGCTTCTCCGCCGATTCTTTTGGTCTTCCGGCTTGGTTTTGCCCTGATGTTGCCGCTTGTTTGAGTCCGTGTCTCGATCAACTTTCGTGAGCTCAGCTTCGCTTGCATCGACGGACTATGTATGGTTGATTCGCTCATCGACGCTTGAGTTTAATCAACTCGCACGCCGTTTCATTGGCTCGCACGCCTTGCCGACTCACTTCATGTGCTCGCCGACTCGCTTCACGCTGCTGCGCTGATGATGCATTTTATGACGCCGGTTTGTCGAATGGATCGCTCGGTTGTCAACCCATCGCCACGAAGTTTCGCTCTCGCACCGATAAGCAATTTTTATGCCTACAGATACCTCCAAAGCCGCCTCGGCCTCGATTCTTGATGAGTCCGGGATGCTTTGGACATGATGGTTCCCGCCTACCGAGGGTCCCAAAAGATAGCTTCAAATCTTCGATTCTTTCAGATCATCCATTTTGTAGGATTCTCGATAAGATCACGGTGTTGCATTTATTGTCCGACCGCTTGTTATCTTGACTCAAGCCGGTGGGTGAGTTTTGTTTGTAACTCGTGTCGTTGGTCGCTGTTTGACTAACCATCGATTTTTGACTTCTCCGTATGTCGGCGAACTCCTTGTTGGCAACTATCGTGTGGTCGAATACATGGAACTTCATAACCATCACCTACAATTCTCCATCATGACGGTGTTGTTGGTTTAACTACGCCGAGGATATGATTATCCGATGTCAACATGACTTTCACTCCTCATCGATTATCCCTCTCTTGGAGATTATGGTGGAGGAAATTATTACCGAAGTTATCCTTAAGAATATGGATTTATTCCGTGAACTCCTCGCTGAAATTTTGGAAATAGTTTATACCGTAATCCTAGTCGAGTAGGATTGGGCGACGCTGATCGGGCGCGATGCACTCGATGATCGAAGTTATCCCTAAGAATATTTCTTGTGAGAATATTCTTCCGAACTTCTCGACAATTTAGGAAGCAGCTTATACCGCAATCCTAGTTGAGTAGGATTAGCGACGCTGATCGGCGCCGATGCAACCGCGATGATCGAAGTTATCCCTAAGAATATTTTGTGAGAATATTCTTCCCGAACTTCTACAATTTAGGAAGCATTATACCGCAATCCTAGTTGGAGTAGGATTAGGCGACGCTGATCGGCGCCGATGCATCCGCCGATCGAATATCCCTAAGAATATTTTTGTGAAAATATTCTTCCGTGAACTTCTCGATAAATTAGGAAACAGCTTATACCGTAATCCTAGTTGGAGTAGGATTACGACGCCGCTGATCGGCGCTGATGCAATCCGCATCGATCGAAGTTATCCCTAAGAATATTTTTGTGAAAATATTCTTCCGAACTTCTGACAAATTAGGAAACAGCTTATACCGTAATCCTAGTTGGAGTAGGATTAGGCGACGCTGATCGGCGCCGATGCAATCCGCCGATCGAAGTTATCCCTAAGAATATTTTTGTGAAAATATTCTTCCGAACTTCTCGATAAATTAGGAAACAGCTTTATACTGTAATCCTAGTTGGAGTAGGATTGGCGATCTCGCTGATCGGGCCGATGCAATCCGCACGATCGAAAGTTATCCCTAAGAATATTTTTGTGAAAATATTCTTCCGAACTTCACAAATTAGGAAACAGCTTATACCGTAATCCTAGTTGGAGTAGGATTAGCGACGCCTGATCGGGCCGATGTAATCCGCCCGATCGAGTTATCCCTAAGAATATTTTTGTGAAAATATTCTTCCCGAACTTCTCGATAAATTAGGAAACAGCTTATACCGTAATCCTAGTTGAGTAGGATTACGACGCTGCTGATCGGCGCTGATGCAATCCGCACGATCGAAGTTATCCCTAAGAATATTTTTGTGAAAATATTCTTCCGAACTTCTACAAATTAGGAAACAGCTTATACTGTAATCCTAGTTGAGTAGGATTAGGCGACGCTGCTGATCGGCGCCGATGCATCCGCGATGATCGAAGTTATCCTAAGAATATTTCTTGTGAGAATATTCTTCCGAACTTCACAATTTAGGAAGCAGCTTATACCGCAATCCTAGTTGGAGTAGGATTGGGTGACGCTGATCGACGGCCGATGCAATCCGGGTGTTATCCTCAATAAATCTTCTAATTTTTCCAAATATAGCGAGGGGTCAATCAACGGACTGATTTGACGCCATCTTGACATCCAAACAAGATTCCACTAGGACTCCTAATTAGGGCTGATTAGAGTCCCATTAGAATTGATTTGGACTCCAATTAGAATTCCTACTTGCCAAATAGAGTCCTTGTTCCAAGAGGATTGGGTGCATATGGGATGTTATAAATACCCACAAGGTCTTTCTTCGACCTAGGCCGCCCCCGTGTTTCTCTCTTGTTTTCATCTCGCTTGCCTTATTTCCTTCGATCAACGAGGTATGTACGGTTTTGTAATTCTTTTTCTTCTTTTCTTCCTTTTTTTGTGCGCATTGCGTGACGACAACCACAAGGGGAGAAGGACGTCCGGAGCGGCGAGGGCGGCGGCGTCAGCGGCGGGCGTCGGAGCGCTGGCGCGTCATACATGGGTACTTTATTCTGGCGCTGGCCAGTAAATACCAGCGTACCGCATCTGTGTCATGGGTTCTGGGCGGTTCTGGCGCACTCAGCGTCGCTGTTCTGCGCTACTGCAATACCGGCGCTGTTCATGCCTAGCGTCAAGGCGCTCGGGCGCTGCCTGGTAGCCGGGCCGAAGGCACCAACGCGTCTGGTTGCGGTTTGGTTGTCCATACATTGCTCGCTATGCCTTGTCCGGGCTTCGGTCTTACTTGATGCCTTTTATTGATTTTTAACTGATATCTGACTTTATTTGTCTTCTTTTGCAGCCCGACTCGTTCGGAGATCGCTTTGAGGAGTCGATCATCCGCACGGCGGAATGCACTCTTCTTTCGGGCGGCGCCGCCATCATCATATTCTCTACATATATGCTGTATCCTCGCTTCGTTTTCCTTTGTGAGGCGGTTGGGAAGAGCCAAATCTCCTTTGCGGACCGACGCCGATTGTACGCTTCGCGACCCCGCTGCTTCCTTTGTGAGGCGATTGGGAAGAGCCTAAATCCTTCTTTTGGGGACCGACGCTTCAAAGATCACCCGCCTCGACAGCTTTTAACGGAGCGCATTTCATACCGCATTCTGTTTCAGAGAACGAATATATGCCGCTTTGATTATGCGCGCTATATTTATCGCTCTCCTGTTTAATACTGATGAAATCGTCATACCTGCTATAAGGTCGCGGACTCGATCTCATGGGTTTCGAGAAGAGTTCTACTATAACAAGCTTCCTTTTTCAAGATATTCTCCTAAATGATCCGTTAACCCTTATTCTCTTGTGGTAGGCGGATGTCTGATTCGCCTATTTGAAGGCTCCAAATGTCAAGTCTCGATTCTTAAGGTCATCAGGAAGACCTCTTTCCATAGAAGCGAACCCTTGGCCCGAACACATGAGGAAGAAACCCATGGCTTGAGCCTACTATCATAATTTGGGATGGCGAGTTTGAGGATCGTTTCCATCATCGCTCCACCGCCTCCTTGCGGCCTTGGCCCGCAGGGATTTCCCGACCCTTGGTATAGGGCTGGTGGAGGCCCAGGTATCTTGGCGGACCACTTCCACGAATTCAACATTGCAGGGTGCTTGGGCCAAAATCTGCCGTTCGACTCGGTTACGTGATGGGTCTCCTTCATTTGTTGGAGAATGGTTTGGCTTGACGTCTCTATTATCGAGGTTAGATGGTGACTTTTATGGTCTTGCCCATTCATATTGAGTATCTTGGAAAATTCCGTGTTGGTGGCCCTCGGCCTTCGTTGTGAGCAAAAGCTCACTAGTAACTCTTGCATACCGTGTGGATGATTTAGCCTTTTGAACGAACGATGAGGTGATCACTTCGTCGGCCAATTTCGGATCAAGGCTTCGTGAGCAGCGCGAAGGAGAATATCGAGCAAGAGGTCATGGGAACTCATATGAAGCGGCAACCGGCTTGCGGCGTAAGATAAATCATTACCCGCGCCTATGTCGAGCTTATACGAGGGAATCCGGGTTCAAGGGGAGAAGGCGTTGAAGAGTTCCAGCGTGAGTGCGCCCGAGTCGGGGCGTCAGCGAGCGAAACAAGTCCTCGAGGTGATCGTCGGGAACATGTAGGCACAATCTTTGCAGTGCGAAGGAACTTCGAGAAGGAAGCCAAAGCTTCGAGGTTCAATGAAGCGAAGGAAAAACTAGCATACGTTAAAGTGACCTCGCTTCCTTCCACGGTACTAGATTCGCCAATGAAGTCGATGTGTTGCTTTGGTTTGAGATTTCTCATTTTCTTTGTTGACGGCGTCGTTGTGATCATCACAATTTTGCTTGAATTGATTGTCTGGACAATTGTAGCTCCTTTTATTTGCTTCAAATGAATAAGATTTATTGCTTTCATTATTTATTATGATTCTCTTATTTAAATTAAATAATTAACCATAATACTTATAGGATTTTGGCAAATCCTCGACCATCAACGGGTTTGATTAGCCTTTACCAACCACCGCTTGAGTTAGCTAGCGGCGGATTATCTCGATCCGCTCCGCACGGACGCTGTGCTAAAAGAATGAGACTCTTCTTAGACTTAATGCTACGATGTTGAATAATGAGGTTTCAGACTTTTACGGCAAGAGATCGCCTCGCAACGCTGCAGACTCATCCCCTTCTTAGGCTTCGGATAAAATGCCCCGTAATCTAACTCGTGTCTTCTTCAATCGGAAAGACTAAACCGCGACGCTGTTAGAAGGCCGCCATCCCTCTTAGGCTTCTCGATAAAATGCCCCGTAATCTAACTCGTGTCTTCTTCAATCGGAGAAAGACTAAACCGCAACGCTGTGTAGGCGCTGGCTTTATCCCTTCTTAGGCTTCGGATAAAATACCCCGTAATCAACTCGTGTCTTCTTCAATCGAAAAGACTAAACCTAACGCTATGTGAGGCGCTGACTTTAGGGTTATGGCCAACCCCCAATTTCAACCGTTTGATGAGCCTTTACCAACTACCGCTTGAGTTGGGCTAGCTGTAGATTATCTAAACCGCTCTACACACAACGCTGTGCAAAAGAATGAAACTCTCTTAGACTTAATGCTACGATGTTGAATACGTAGGCTTCGTTTTTCACTGAAGACTAACCCCACGACGCTGTTAGGCGCTGCTTTATCCCTTCTTAGGCTTCGGATAAAATACCCTTAATCAACTCGGTGTCTTCAATCGAGAAAGATTCTAAACCGCAACGCTGCAGGAGTATGGCTTTATCCCTTCTTAGGCTTCGGATAAAATGCCCTGAATCAACTCGTGTCTTCTTCAATCTGGAGAAAGACTAAACCCAAGAACGCAGGCGGGCTCGGGCTTATCCCTTCTGCTCCGATAAAATACCCCAAGATGAACTTGGTGTCTTTTGACCGAGAAAGATCAACCGCAACGCTGCGGCGCTGGCTTTATCCTTCTTAGGCTTCGGATAAAATGCCCCAAGATGAACTCGTGTCCTTTGACCGAGAATGATCAACCGAAAAGAAGATTGATTGAGGTGGGAAAGGAAGAATGTGTTCTATTTCTCGATGAGATTTAATGCAAGATTCCTTTAGGAATTGAAAAGACTCGTGTGACCTTCACGGACAACCCGGGTCCGAAAATCCCCAAGATACCTTCACCGCCACCGAGATGAAGATGGAACTAAGAGTGGATCTCCACCGAACTGAGACTGTGTGACCTTCACGGACAACCTGGTCTGAAAATCCCTAAGATACCTTCACCGGGCGCTACCTAAGATGAAGATGGAACTAAGAGGATCTCCACCGAACCGAAGAGACTCGTGACCTTCACCGGACAACCTGTCTCGAAAATCCCTACAAGATACCTTCACCGGCGCTACCTAAGATGAAGATGGAACTAAGAGTGGATCTCCACCGAGAACCGAAGAGACTCGTGACCTTCACCGACAACCTGGTCTCGAAAATCCCACAAGATACCTTCACGGGCGCTACCTAAGATGAAGATGGAACTAAGAGTGGGATCTCCACTCAGAACCGAAGAGACTGGTGACCTTGATTCGGACAACACAGTGAAAATCCGGCATACCTTGGTCGGCTACCTAAGATGAAAATGGAACTAAGAGTGGGATCTCCACTCAGAAACGAAAGAGACTTCGGGTACCTTGATTCGGACAACACGATGCGAAAATCCCGTATACCTTGAGTCGTAGCTACCTAGAAATGGAACTAAGTGGGATCTCCTCAGAGAGCAGAAAGACTGAGGTGACCTTGGTCGGACAACTGATGCGAAAATCGGCGCATACCTTGATCGGCTACCTAAGATGAAGATGGAACTAAGAGTGGGATCTCCACTCCGAGGCGAAAAGACTTCGAGGTGACCTTGATCGGACAACACTGATGCGAAAATCCGGCCTTACCGATCGGTAGCTACCTAAGATGAAGATGGAACTAAGAGTGGGATCTCCACTCCGAGAAGCGAAAGAGACTTCGGGTGACCTTGGTCGGACAACTGATGCGAAAATCGGCCTTATACCTTCGTTCGAGCTACCTAAATGAAAATGGAACTAAGAGTGGGATCTCCACTCAGAGGCGAAGAAGACTTCGGTGACCGGTCGGACAACACAGTGCGAAAATCGGCGCATACCTTGGTCGGCTACCTAAGATGAAAGATGAAACCCTTAGTTTGACGAAAGGATTTTGCGCGGAGGAAGGATTTTATATTCTCTCTCAGTGAAAGAATTTTAGTGGGCCTCTTGTTCATAGAAGGAATCGAGGGATTTTGGTAATGTACCGAAAATTTGTAGACCCAGTCAAGGAATTTGATCGTGGGAAAATATGATGGAGGACAAATCTAGGGTTATCCTCGAAAAGTGGGTGAAACATCCGAGGAACTTCGTCGAAGCGGGTTATCAGAAGATACTATGGGTAGTATTTCTTGAGGAACTTCCCATTATCGGCATTAATTGCGGAGCCATTTTGGGTAATTAGGCGATATGCACCATTAGAGTAAACCGTTTCTATTACAAGCGGGACCCTCCCATTTAGGTTGAATTTACCTTTCTTTTTGGAAGTGAGGATTATCGATTAGTCGGCGGCGAGGACCAAATCTCCTTCTCTAAAGGTTCTCTGTCGAACTTTCTTGTTGAAAGCCGACATCTAGCTTGGTAGAACTCAATGCATTGTTGAGCCTCCAGCGCCATCTAACATCTCGCTCTTCGAGACGTTGATGTTGTTCTTCGTCGCCATCTCGCTGAAAGGGCATGGGCGACGGATCTCATTTCCAATGGAGAACCGCTTCACACCCGTAGACCGTAGAGTACGGGTCGCTTCAGCTGGCGCATGCATGCCAGCGCGATACGCCAGAGTGCTTCTCCGAAGTTTATCATCCCAGCCTCGCTTGTTACTTTACAAGCTTCGATGTAATTTTGATAATCGCCTTGTTGAATGCTTCGCCAATCCATTTGTCGCCGGATTATAAGTCGCTGACGACATCTTGTATCTTGAATTTCTCAAAACCCGATGAAGGAATTGCCGATGAATTGGGGACCGCTGTCATGCACGATCCGCTTGGGACACCATGTCGATAGATGACATGGTGTTTGATAAACTTGATGACTCGCATCGCTTTTACTTCTTTAGCGATTGCTTCACCACTTTGAGAAGTAATCGGTGATCGCTAGAATAAACCGACGCTTTGATCGACGGAGGAAAATGGGACCTACAACGCCCATTCCCCATGTCTCAATGGCCGTGATGTGGCCGGGATGCAACCGCCAGAGGCCGATGCATATAATTGCGAATTTGACACACGCTGGCATTTCGAAATGCATTTCGACCAAGGCCATTAATCATTGTTGGCCGTGTAGCCCATTCTCCTCGATTCGATCAGAGTTTGGGACCGGCCGGTGCGCACTACATTCACCGCGGTGCTTCCCAAGGACCTCTTCGCCTCTTTGTTCGAAAGGCATCGAGTAAAAGACCATCGCACTTCGACGATATAACATCCGGTTTCTCGTGTCATAAAAGAATCTTGAGCTCTTCGCCGATTGACTTTCTCCTCACGCCTTCCTGCTAATGCCATGTAAGACATAGTCGATGATAGAAAGCCAATCTCGGCTCCAACTTGGTTTGGGTCGTGATGTACTTTTGGTAGCTACCCCTTATCTCCTTGTGCCTCATCATAATGGTACAAAAGTCATGAGTCCCGACCGTAACTATTGCTCGGCTCGAGGGTTGTGCTAACGACACACGCCTAACGCCGCCAAGGCTCGCAAGATGAGCGTCAAGGCGGATATATTCGATGAAGAATTCGAATGAGTCCGCCATTTCCACGCTATCCGATGATAGGGGACCGATCGGTTCCCGACTTCAGAGTCACCACTAACCCGCTTAACTATCAATTGCGAATCGCCATATCGGAGATATTCGACCCCACCAATAAACTAAGTCCAATAAGTAGCGATTGTATTCAGCTACATTATTAGAGCAAGGTTCGGAGTGAATAAGCACGGGCATGACATGATTCCTGGGAAATCAAGACAACCCCGACCCAAGGAAATCTTAGAACATCCGGGGCACTTGCCACATCGTAGCTCGAGGCTCCATCAAATATAATCGCCATATTTGTTGGTGCGATGTAGTGTTGACTTCTTGAACTTCATCCTAAGATCATCATATAGCTCAACTCAGATCCGCTGTCGGGCCGTACCAAGAGATCACAAATCGCTGTCCTTTGACCGACTGTTTGAAGTGTAAGTCATATTGGGACAAGAGCAAGGCCCATTTCGCCAAACGCCAACTCATCGAGGCTCAGGGTCATAAATATTCGACCGATTTACATTAGAGATAACATAAATCGCTCGTCCGACTAAATAGTGCCGATTTTCTCAATCGCTAACACTAATGCAAGGCACCGCTTCACCATTGATATCGAGACTCAGACCACTAATGTTCGCCTGTAATACATCGCCGTTTCGGATCGCCGCCGCCGCCTTGCGCGTAAAGCGCTTAACGAGTGATCCGCTTGTTCGACGATCAAAAATGGTTTTCCCATCGCGTGCAACAAGAACAGAGGTTTAGCGAGATACGACTTGATCTCTTCAATGCCTTTTCGGCAAAAGGCCCCAAATATATGACACTCTTCTTGTTCAACTTGAGAACGGCCGGCACTTCCTGATAGGTTCGATATGAACCGCCGGATGTACGCCAATCGCCCTTGTAACCCCCGAAGTTCTCAGATCTGAGGTTGCAACTCTTGAATTGCCTTCACTTTGTCGATCGACGGGATTCCTTTGTCTGACGACGGCCGGAACTTGCCACCGACATCCCAAGGAAGGACTTGGCAGATTCATCTTTAGCCGATGAGTTCGCATGAGTTCAATACCCTCTAAGATTTTGATGTGATCTCCTTTGTCACGCTTTTCACGCACCAAATCGCCGACGTAGCATTCGATCGCCCGGATGATCCCGAAAATCTCCGCCATTGCTCGTATGTTTACGGCATTTTGAGGCCGAACGCATGACCGTGTAGCAATATATGCTACCGATCGGGCGCTCGCGGTGTTTAGGCCATCGGGTACATCTTGATTTGATTATACCCCAAAGCCATCCATAAAGGACATTCTTTCAAATCCACACGTATTGTCAACTATGACATCGCGATTGGAAGAGGAAAGTCATCCTTTGGGCAAGCAGCCGCTAGGTCTCTCAGAGTCGCATACGCATCCTAATCGAACCATTCTTCTTCATGACCGACTATATTCGCCACCCAATCCTGATGTTGAATTTCCTCATTAATCCCGATTCTATGAGTTTCTTCACTTCCAACAATTGCCTCCAATATTTGTGGACTAAACCGCCTTTGCCGTTGCTTGACAGTGTTTGACATCCGCCTTTGATGTTGAGGCATGTGTTGCCACATTAGGGTCGAAGTCCCGCATGTCCTCGTAACCAGTGCTAATACATCGATATACTCCTGATTAGGGCAATCAACTTTCCTCTTTTCTTCCAAGAGTATTGCTGATGTTTATGAGTTTGGGATGCTCTTCATCACCCATATTAACCTCGACTACCTCATCCTTAGTGGGGGTCTCTTTGTTCAACCTATCCCCAAACCGCCTCTCGAGTTGATGGATCCATGGGTCTTCCCATGTTGGCATATCTTCATCACCCCAATAGTAGCAGGATCGATCGCGGGCCATATTCGACATCAAAGCCTTGAAAGCTTCTCCAGGTCGGTGTCGTAATCCCAAGTCAAGAGTCGACGAATGTCCGCCTCTCACCGGTGGATTATTATCAATCACCACAGCATTCATCTTCCGAGGAGGATTCAGATCCCAATCCCCTCTAAATGCATAGTAATTATCCCGCTTCTCTTGGGACATATGCCGCTTAGGAGGGGTTCGAGGGCCTCGTCCAAACATAGACCTTCCCCTCGTCAAGTCATACCCCCATCTTTTCATGATACCCTATTTCTCGACTATATCTCAATGTGTGGAGGATAGCCCATTGTCATCTTCACCTTCTTCAAAGAAATGATTCTTGGCTCCGAAAACCAAGTCTTTTTCACTACTTGATCTTCGTGGATGACAAGTGTTGTCCCAAAGGAATCCCTCGAACCGCTTTTGTGTGAAGTAAGATGATCGAAGTTGGCGTGTGCAACTCGATCATTGTATAATCCTGCTATCACATCATTCAAAGATAAAGGATACTCTAAATCGTCATTTATTGATTCATCGGCAATTTGCCAATTATAATGTTCATCCGACGCATTCTTCATCGCCAAGATTGATTACAAGGTACAATGTCATTTAAAACAAAACCTCCACTATAACCAAGCCCGCTTCTAGACGCCTTCTTCACCGCTATCCGCATCGCCGATGATTCGCTGACTCATTACCGTAGAGGAGAGAATCTGAAATAATTCTCCATCCCCTTAAACGGTTGTTTGTCCACACCACCGCCTTGACTCATTATTCGTGGTCTACATATTTGAGACATCGATGAAGAGTAGATGGGACTATAACATTACCGTGGATCCAAGGTCGCATCTAACAAGTAAGTTATAGGAAGTCTCGCGATCAATCACATAAAGGTGACTTCGACTTTAAGTCTCCCATTTGGCACTTTATCCGATTTTACCAAGTGGCCGGTGACTACCGGTGTTAAACCCAGATTACCGTGCCTGCTGACGCCACCGGGCGGATTCCAAGGTGATACATGAGGCTAGGGCATGATGCTCATGAACCCGGACGACTTGGATCCGGCAACTTCACTAGAGCCAATATACCCGTGAAGTATAGCGCCTATCGTGTTTGAATTTCGCCCGATATCCTCCTAAAGGTGATGATGGAAGTGCTTAGTCGCAAGGTTGCATTGGTCCGACTCTTCCGACTCGCCTAACTGGTCGAAGACTTCAATCGGGCGAGGGCTTCTTGAAGAGCTTCTCTCGCCTTTGATAACCGCAGAACTCATAGAGAGTGATCCTTATGGATATGGCCAATTGTGCCATTACATCAAAGCTGTATGGAGAGTTCGGTTCCCTTTATCTCTTCCACCCGGCGATCAATCGAGACCGCCGAGTTGAACTTCATGCGGTCGCTTGTCGTAGCTTTTGGCAGCCTACCGCTGTTGGCGCTTTCTCAGGCGAAAGAGGGATTTGTTGGTACCCCCAGCCTCGAGCGCCTTGGCATTAGGGTCGGGACTTCCTGATACTTGTATTTGTACTGGTCCACCTCGTGGCGCGGGCTTCAGTTCCTTCTGATACCGGAATGTTACCACGCTCATCGCCTCCTCCGAATTGCGGTAGCATGACATGCCTTTCCTTCGCCGCTTTTTCTTCAAGAAGAGGCTACCCATTGCTCGCCTTCCAAGAAGTTCGGTGGACCCACAAGACTTATTCGGGTCAGATACGATACAAGTCCTTTCGGCGCTGTTTGTGTGGGTCGCCATTCACCGCCTTCACCGCAACTTTGACCACCGGTTCAGTTCAAACCATGTCAATGGCACCGACCAAACTTATGGATACCGATTCGCCCGACCTTCTTTCTTTGACGGGCCATAGTAATGACCCCTACATCAATTAAAGCCCGATTTTGTCCTTAAGGTCAAAACAGATTTAGTGGGTGATGAACCGCCCTATGGGCGTACAAGATCTGGGTCATTCAGGTTCATCGCTTCCTCTTGATTCTCGATCTGAGGGAGCTTGATCTTGTTATTTTCCACAAGATATTTGAAGAGACCGGAATCTCGCCGCCCCTAAAGGAATAGGACTTGAATCTCGCCTAAGGCCTTCGCTTTTGTGGCCCGTGCTGCCACTGGATCGCCTGCTGCGGCGCTATTGCTGCCGCCGCCGCCGCTGGGGTTGAGTTGAACGCTTGTTCGCGAACCGCCGCCTGCTGTTTCTTCCTTTGCCGCTGGGACAAAGTTACGCCGGAGCTCCGCTGTCTACCGACTCTCGCTTTTTCCTTTTGAGGAATCTCTCGCTTGTTTCCACGAACCTTCAAGTCCTTCCATCGCTATCGATGGTGCTGTACCCATTGCTTCAAGCACATCTATTGATAAGTTGCCGCGCAGGTTTGGAGGATGAACCTTCGTTATTGATCCCAGCACATTGCCTTGTTCCTAATCGCTTAACAAAGATGTCCACGGTTTCTCCGCTTTTCGCTTTCGCCGAAAGTTAACGCCCGACGATACCTCGTATCGCTATCAAAGAAATTGGCAAGGAAGCTAGACTCCATGTCGCCCCACCGGATGCTCCCCGCTTGAGACGGGCTTCATTCAAGGCAGCCCCAACGGGTGCTAACGAATGACCGAACCATCAAGGGTTCGCTAAATAACTCCGAGGTGTGACTTGAAATAAATCTGCGTCAAGGGGAACCCTTCCCACAAATGGTGCGGAAGTTTATTAAGTTAAACTGACCGGTAAGGGATTGCTTCCCACTCCCTGTATGGGCAAGGAATAACCGCCTTTTTACTTCTTGAGCGAGATCAATGAATTGATTTTGCTCCAAGTCTTTGATCTTTCTCGCTCATGAGCAAAAAGCTAGCCAGGCGGTTCGGGGTTATCATCTTCGGTGCTTCCTCCCGATCCGATCGCTATCATCTTCATCGATGTTGACGCTACCGACTTGATTCACCTTGATGTTTTGTCGTGGCTTGGACTGTTGGTCGCATTTCTCTCATCGCCCGCATGGCCAACTCCATTTCTAACTTAAAGTTTTCCCTGTTTATTCAACGCCTGCCTAGCATTTTGGCCACTTGATCCGCATCGATCAAGTGTTTCTGGGGCTCCTCGCTAGATACGATGATCGACGCGACATGGAGCCAATATCCTGACGATCATCCTCCCATGTAACCCCTTCAAGCTTATCGTATCCGACCGCTTTGATAGTCCCGACCGCAAACGAAGTTAGCCGCTATATGCGCTGAATAGCCCGCGGACGATGATTCTTTGCTGGTCATATTATTAGTGACCTCGGCAACTCACCTCTCGAGATCATCTTTTGCGAATCGCCTTTGTCCTAGGTCTCAGATCTCCGTGAGTCTCTCTCAAGATCGACACCCTTCTCGAGCTTGATGGCAATTGCACCGAGCATCGCCTTAATGAGCTTGAGCACAAGCATGACAAGGCCAATTTGGGGAATCCTTCGAGATTTTCTCGCACTCTTGCACGGTAGTACCATCTACAGGTGTACCGAGCAACTGCCAGATATGCGATTCGTATAACGCCCTCATCGCCGATGAAAACGCCTCCTTCCGGTGACGGGTCAATCCATCGAACTTCCGAAGTGACTCGCCTAGACTTTCGCCGATGTGGGCGCTAAGTCCTGGCAGACTTCTGACTCGATTTTCAATCCGATAGAGAGGCCGCAATCTTCGTTCTTGTTGGAACGGGTGCGACTCTCCCCGCATGAGGAGTGACCCGCGATTCTCTTCGAGGACCGATCCTAATAGTCGGTTTGGTGGTGGTGACGGAGTTGGCTTCACCATCGATTCGTGATGCGCACGCCTTCGCCTTTGAGGCGCCGGCCGCCTGGCTTTGGCGCTGGATTTGTAACGCCAGATCCTTCGGGCTTAAGCGCCGAGACGGAGTGTGGGCGACCAGGTTGGGGCACCATTAGACGGCCTCCAAACCCGGGCGGTACGCTGGTGGCTTCTTTCCTTCTTTAACTCACGGCCCGGCACCAAAGTCGCTGCTTATGCCAGCGAGGCGCTGGCCTCGACGCGCCTGAGTGGAGCGGTTCCTGGACGGACCCACTTCGCCGGCTGACGGCTGATAGACCGCCGATCACTTGAAGCTTCGAAAGTCCGATCTTAGATCCGCCAGAAGGACCCCATCCATGGATTGCATGGCCTTGGCAAGCCGCCATGCTTTGTCGCCGCCTTTGGCGAAGCTCGCTTGAGAGTGCCGCGATCGCCGGGCGCTCATCTCGCACCATCCGGACTTCGGCCGGCGGGATTTCGCTACCGGCACGGCTGGACTCGGCCCCGGGCTCTACATCTGAGGCCCATCGGGTTCTCCTTGCAATGAGACCTTCGTTGCTGGGGAACTGATCCGAGGAGGGTGAGGATAGGTACCTCGAACTTCTCCTCGGTCGAACTCAACTCCTCCTCTTCTTCCACCGATAGGGATCCGCGTTATGCACGACGCACTGATTCAGGTCCTGCTCCCATCGGGTCGCCACTTTGTTCAGCGTAAAAGTCGGATGATTGTCATTGATTTGAATTTGTTTACAGTTTTTGCCTACAACAAAATTCAAAAAGAAATTGCCTTTTATTTTAAGGCGCATAATGAAAATCAAAAAGATTATGAATTTTCCTAAACACGCAGGATCTCTCGTTATGTCGAGGTCCTCGCTATGGGTTCTTTCCCGCGTCGGACCTGTAGGGTCGTAAAAATGTTTATTGATCGAATGGGTGTGTTACAATCAAATTCTCTCGACATAGAGGAAGAGGAGGTCGATTTGACTCTCTTTGTATGGGTTCTGGGCGGCGAGGATGCTTCACTCGATGCTCGAAGTCAGGTTCGCTTCCCCGCTGACCATCGCACTCGGTTGAAGATGAGCTCTCATCTCTTGTGTGCACAAGTGTCGATCTCCAAATTCTCTCTTCTCTTTCTTCACCAGCCCGTCACCTCTAGCCTCTGCGGCTTTTAGATATTTATATGGGCTTGAGGGTGTCACCCCTATTGTCGCTTTCATTTGAGGGTCAATGACCCTCCCATCGTGCTGTGGCTACCAAATGTCGTCCGAAGTTCGACAATGGCCTCGTTGCTACAAGCTGAGCCGGCGCCAGCAGTTGATCGTCGATTGTTAATGTCATGGCGCCGCCGTAGAACGGCGAACGGGCGAACCTCACGTCAGCTGATGTCGCGGGCGAAGCCTGCCTCATGATCAGCTAAAAGTCGGATGATTGTCATTGATTTGAATTTGTTTACAGCTTCTTTTGCCTACAAACAAAATTCAAAAAGAAATTGCCTTTTATTTTAAGGCGCATAATGAAAATCAAAAAGATTAAGACTTTTCCTAAAACAAACACGGATTCTCGTTATGTCGAGGTCCTCGCTATGCGGTTCTTTGCCCGCGTCGGGACCGTAGGGTCAAAATGTTTATTGATCGAATGGGTGTGTTACAATCAAATTCTTCGACATAGAGAAGAGGAGGTCGATTTGACCTCTTTGTATGGGTTCTGGTGGCGATAGATGCTTCACTCATGCTCGAAGCTCAGGTTCGCTCCAGCTGACTCCATCGTAATTGTTGAAGATGAGCTCGATCTCTCTTGTGTGCACAAGTGTCGATCTCCCAAATTCTCTCTCTCTCTGCTTTTTCTTCGTACCGTCACTTCTAGCCTCGGCTTTTAGATATTTATATGGGCTTGAGGGTGTCATCGACTCTATTGTCGCTTTCATTTGAGGGTCAATGACCCTCCCATCGCGGCTGGCTACCAAATGTCGTCCGAAGTTCAATACCGCCTCGGTACTTACAAGGAGCGGCGCCAGCCGCAAGATTGTCGATTAATGTCATGGCGCCGTAAGAACGGCGAACGGGCGAACTCGCCGTCGTCGATGTCGCGGGCGAAGCCTTTGCCTCATGATCACTGAAAGCCCAGTTGAGGTCGAGTCTCCGCCTTTGAGCGAAGTCTTGTTCCAAGCTTGCACGGTCTAGCCTTTGGCTGGATGCCGAGGTTCACCGCTATAGGCGCAACCTTGGTTGATGTCGAGGTTCATCAGCGTAGGCTAACCTCGGTTGGATGTCGAAGCTTCGAGGTTCATCGCTATAGGCTTTAAACTCTCGCTGTCGAGCCTCGCCGCTGGGTTGTTCGCTGAATGTCAGCCTCGTTGCTGGCTGTTCGCCTCAATGCCGAGCCTCCGTTTATGAAGCCTTGGCGAATAAAATGGTTTCATTGAATGTCGATCCTCGTTACGAATCGTTTTATGAAGCTCGCCATGGATCCTGTTAATGTGGTTTTGCTTTTCATGAAGTCGAACCTCGATTGAAAAGCCTCGCTTTTGAGCGGCTTTTATGAATGCCGGATTTCCTCGCCGCTTAACCTCGCTTGATCGATTGATGAGCAACGAGTGACTTGATGGCGCATTAGTAACTGAAGCCTCACAAACTTTGAGGTTGGCTTATTTTGGCCTATGCAGACGAAGCTCAAGCACGCAGACGAGCTCCAAGTCTTCATGCTACTTGTGTTTGAGGTGAGCCGAAGCCTTTTGCGCAGCTGTTTCACTAAGAAGCTTCAACATGCTAATTAAGAACGGTTGAACTTTCAAAACCGCATGTCGAATTGGACGTTATATATGAAAATCGACTATCTCGACGAGACGGAGCCAACCAAACCTACCGAAGGGTCGGTTTGTCCGGTCATTTTGCCAAATTCTTCCGTTTGAGAGATATCGATTTCGCTTCATTTGGTAAAGTCAAACATCCGTGCAAACTTAACCTTGGCGTGGCCCTGACTCCACTCGATGGACTCTTAAGCTCTTTGGCTCATTCCGAAGTTGCCGTATGTGGATTAAGGCAATTTTATCGCCATTGTGGACTTGTTGTGTCCAGGACCACCGCCCCTAACCTTCCGTGTAAAACCGGCTCGAACTACAGACGAGGGGCTCGCTGCTTCAAGGAAACGGCTCGAGGGGATCACACTCGGCGAGAGGATCGCTCAAGGGATCACACTCAATGGAATGAGAGGATCACGAGCGGTGAGATCTACAAGGAGAAATCACAACATATCCCCGAGGTTAGATCTAAGCTTAACCTAGAGGGTATCTCAGAAGTTCAATCCCGAGCTTGTTTACCTCACCAGATCCGACGCCGACCGACTTGAGCTCGCCGGTTCGAACCGTAAGGCCGTGATCTCAAGCGAGGGCTCTTCGGTCCCGGAATCCAAGCCCAAATCCCAAAATCCACCTCAAAGTCTCCAAAATCCACTCCAAAACCGGTCCTCGAAGATGACACCCTCCCCTATACAATGGGGTGCTCCTGGCCATTCCAGGGCTTCACATTTGTTGCGCCTCGCCAGGTTGGTCGAGGTGGTTCTACCATGGTGGCCGAGGTGGCCGTGTTGTCGAGGTGGCAAGTACGACATCGGTTTTTTGTCGGCCGCGAGTAATTCTACCACTTGCTGGTTTTGGTACTTACCGCGGTGTGCCTCCCGCACTTCACTCGTCGGCACTTCCGGCTAAGTTGTCGAGGTGGTTCTGGCTGGGTCGAGCCACCTCGCCACTTCGCCGAGGTTTACCGCTCCGCCTTGCTGCTTTTCCGTCGCTTTTAAGGCCGCTCTTCGATTCTTTTGGTCTTCCCGTTTGGTTTTGCCCCGTGATGCTGTCG
>WHSE01000406.1:0-18995 GCA_012295165.1 Asparagus setaceus | reverse complement strand
ACTATATAACATTCATCGACGATCACCCCGCTTTCTATATCTACCTGATGAAATATGGGGAAGCACGGTTGGTGTAGGTTCTTTTGTCATGTTCTACTTCCGCGGAGCATTAGCCGCAATGAGCCATTTGCGATAGGAAAGTCATCCAAGCTTCGCTCAGCAGCCAGTGGAGACTAAACTTGCATTGGTGCGCCGCTATGTTCCAATACTGCGCTGGCACCGCCAATAAGACCTCCATGAGTCTTCATTCCTCGATTTGATTCCGATGTAGATCCGATCAGAAATAATTGATCGGAGAAGCGGTAGGAAAATAGGCTCATGTCACAGAATTCTTCACCCGAAGATCGTAACCAATGCGAATGTTCATTAGCCATCGAAGCAACCAAGATCCGCATTAGTTCGCTCACGCTTAGCCCAGCAGCTTGTAGGCTAAAATTGCTTATCAAGCATCCAACAAGACTCGCGACTGGGTCGACAACCGCCACCCATCCGACAACGCCAATCTTAATCGCTTAACCACGGGTTACGCCACAAAACGATAAAGTTTAGCCCATCTAACGCATGAAGTGAGTCGACAAGGCGACGAAGTCGACAAAACGACGATCGCGGAATAAACCCGGCGATGAAGTTCGACGAGGCGCAGCTGACTAAACTCAAACGACGCAGACGGAATCAACCGCATTTAGTCCATCGATGCAAACGAGCCGCTGGTTTCATGAAGGATCGGGCAATGACTCAAACACAACGGCGACATCACCGAGCAAAACTAAGCCCTAAGACCGTAAGAATCGACGAAAACCACGGAGACGACATCTGAGAATGACACGAGCGGCTAACCTCTACTATTCAACAAGGTGGCCATCATACGAGCCAACTCCACCAATTGGCCGAGGTACTGACCAAAATGGCCGGCGAGGTGGTTTCCCACTTCCGGTTTACCCTCGCCAATTTGCCGAGGTGGCTCGCCAGGGCCGAGCCACCGAGGTGGTCGGCGACACCCCCTATTGTATAAATATGGGGGTCTTGTTGGTTCCAAGGGCGGATTTTGGGATTTTCGGACTTTGCTCGATTTTCTGGAGATCTAGGATTTCTTGACATTTGTGAGAGAGTTCTCAGCCGCCGACGCATGTGTCCGGAAAACCGGCAGCACAAGTCCATTCAACGCCGATCTACAAATCGCGAGGTAAGTTTAACCCGGTCGGCTAATAACAGCCAGGATTTCTCCTAGTAAATCTCACCCGCCCGCCATCCTCTCCTTCGCGGAGGTGATCCCCGGCGCATCCTCTCCTTCGTGAGTGTGATCCTCAGCGCTTCGCTTCTTCGCGGAAACGAGCCCTTCACGCCTCAGAGTTCCGTAACCCGGTTTCCACTCGATCGAATTGGCGCCGCGGTCCACGGATCTAATAAAAGTCCCAAGACAGCGAAGAACCCACAAGCCGGTGATCCCGTGATAATAGAGATCCGAGCGCTTGTTCAGAAAAGTTGTAATTTTCATTTTCATTGTACTTTAAAATAAAAGGCATTTCTTTTGAATTTTGTTGTAGGCCAACGGTTCAGTAAACGAATTCAACAAGCAATGAATAACAAAGCAACTTTCCCCGCAACAAGCCGGCGACCACAGAGCCAACGGCCAACGAAGAAGCCGCCGTGTCGCGAACCGCTGATCTCGATCCCGCCATCGAGGAGGTCGAGTACGACCACCAATGTAAGTTCGAGGGCTATCTCTCCTCGCCCGCATCCAACTCCTCCCCTCAAGAAGTCCAAGATGGTCTCCCGCTGCAGGAAGACCCAATCGCCTCGAGCGGAGGCGGTAAATCCACCACCACCGCCGCCGACTGGCAGACAACGGTGGTTCCTCGCCCTACGACGGCCAAATCTTCGTAACCCCTATCTCTTCCAGGGTCGATTCACATGCCGTGACTCTCCAAGAGAGCCCATCGAGGCGACGCTGCTCGCTAAACAATTAGCCTGTAAAAGAATCAATGGATGGGGTCCGCTATGAGGCGGATCTAAGATCCAAGTTGACCCAGACTAAAGTTCGAGATCGTGAGCCGATTCCTACAGCCGCAACAAACGAATGGGTCCGAAGTTAAACGGAACCGTTCTACACTTCAGAGCGTGATCCGAAGCGCCGCGACGCCTCGCACAAGCACGGGCTTTGGTGCAACAAACCCGCGAGTTGGAAGAAGGAGGCGCCAAAAGTCGCCAACAAATCTTAGTTTGAAACCCAAGTCCGCCGAGGCTTCAACTCCGACGTAACCCAAAGATTCAAGCTCCAGCCCGCCACAGCTAACTCCTCGCCCCGCTCGCATCGTAAATTGTGAGCACCTCAACAAAGTGGTATTGACGCCGGCTACCTCCGTGTTCGTGACTCCAAACTTCCGCCGGCTAACTTCACCACTCACTGCAAGCGTAGCTTACCGCTAAGGATCGCTTAGGTCCGCTAAAGGAATCGCGGGTCACTCCCCGATACAGGGGTCGCACCCACAAAGACAAGAAGAAACCCGCAGAGCTCGCGACCGCTTCAAATCAAGTCCGAGCCCGCCGAAGATTCACACTCGCTGGCGCGCATCGCGACGAGTGACTTATGAAAGGCCTATTTTCTCTCGGGAGACGCCTCATCCGACGATGACAACGCGATACGGAGAAGTCGTACAACACACGATAGGTTGCTCCGTATTCATGCCGACGAAGTTGTACTATCGCGGCCGGGGCACGAAAATCCCGAAGAGGAACGTAACCAAACATGCCTTGCTTGTGCTCAAACCGATCAAGGCAGGTTATCGAGTGCAACCGCTAAAACGACTCGAAAAGCGCCGGTCTTTGATAGGCTCCGCACGAATGCTCGAACCAAGTCAAGACGCCGCAAGAAGAGAGGCGCTCGTATGCATGAATTGCCGAAAGTGTTACCATCAATATGACCAGCAGAGGGACGCCATCGCCGCTCCCACATCGCAACGAATGACTCGATTGCGTCCGGACCGTTAGACGCACCCAATTATCGCAAGATGCGTATGGGATTACCTCGATGATGAAGTGTCGGATGCCGGATCCGCAATGGCTTCCGATAATACAATTTCCAAAGATAGGACAACCTCGCGGAGGCGCTCATGATTAGCATAACAAGTGTCCCGTGATGCTTGAAGAGGCCCTAACCAAGCAAAGGGATAACTTTAAGCTCGAATGGAACCGCCATGCAAAGAGAGAGCAATGCATGACCAACATCCACGCTGATAATGAACCGCCAAGGCGAGCCAAGTCGCCTAATAATGTCAACTTAATGTATAGCCATTACCTGACAGAGAAGGAGGCCGAAATGTAGATGATCATGCCGCTTAAAATGCTAGCGATAACACCGTCGCTTCTCCCCAAGTCTACCCGAACGGAGACGAGGAAAATGAGAAAATAAAGACTCGAGCAAAATCAATACTTTGATTTCCGCCAAGAGGTAAAGAAGACGGTATACCATGTCCTTATTCGAGGGAGGGAATCAACTCAGATCCCACAAAATTCAAATTTCATCAACTTTACCGCTTGATCGGAAGGGATCACCCACTCAAAGATTTGATCTACTTCAAGTCTCATCTAGAGTTATCTCCTAATGAGCCCTGATGGTTTGGTCATTCGCTGGCACCCTTCGTGAGTCAGCCGATTGGAAAATTACCGCCTCAAACCGTGGAGCCGCTAATAGCCGGATGATATAGAGACCATGTTTCTCACCAATTTCTTCGACGATGACACCGAGGTATCCATCGGTCTTGTTGGACGAGAAACGTAAAGACGGAAAACAGTGGATAACTTCGCCAAGAGGTTCGTAAATAAGGCAATGAACACGGATCCGATAACAGAGGAATTCATCCTCCAGACCTGTCACAACAACTTATCGATAGATGTGCTTGAAGCGATGGGGACAAAGACCATCTATAACGTGGAAGGACTTGAAGGTTCGTGGGGAGCAAGCTAAAAGGTTCCTTAGGAGAAAAGAGGCCACCTGGCAGAACAAACACCTAACAAACATTTTGTGCCACGCGGCAGGTAGGCGCCAAAGAAAGTCTCAGAGACGCCAATCAAACGCCTCGAAGCCGCAAATACAACAGAAACAGCAACAACGCACCATAGCAAACATACCAATGGCTTCAACCAAATTAAAATCGTAAACCTTCCGGGTTTGAGGTTTCCAAGACTTACTCGCTCAAGGACGAGGAGGTCCCGAATCTTCAAATACCTTCGAAAACAACAAAATCCAGCTGCCCCCAATTGTAAACCAAGAGGAGGCAAACAAGGTTACAGATCCTGGCATCGCTTATCACAGGGCGGTACATCATCCTACAAAGTTCTCGCTACCATCTCAAGGACAAGATTCAGCCTTGATCGATGTTGGAGTCATTACCCAAAACCCTAAAGAGAAAAAGGTGGGATGCGTCTATAAGCTTCGGATCGGGCCTTTGATTGGTTTCAACCGACACCGCCGGAAAGTAGGAATGAAGATGGTGAATGAGGATCCTCACCGACAACGGAGAAGGGGCTCGCACCGCACACCTACGCCAAATGGAGAAATCCTTTGGGTCCACCCCGACTTGCCGGAAGACGATCGCTGACTACATCCTCGACCTCAAAAGAAGTCTAAGGGAGGCAAACTATGCCATGCCGCTCAAAGAATCTTAAAAGGACGATGAAGAAGCGCTTTCCAGTTTTCCTGAAGAGCATGAGGTCTTTGCCACAAGGAGCGACACGAATACAAGCACAAGTATCCAAAACCAATCCAAACGCAAAGACGCCGGTAGAACGGGTGGCCAACACCCTCTCACTGGCAGAGAAAGGACAACAAAGAAACAGCTAAAGAAAAGTAGCCAAGCAAAGGAGAAACAACCTCAGTCCGTGAAGCTCAACCCCGGCAAGCCTCGATTCAATCGCCTGACAGGAGGGATAGACTGAACGGAGCTTCCATATCGCTTTGATGTCATGGCCCAATTGGCAAACATCCCTGGCTAGAATAACTCTCACGAAGGTTCGATTGTCGGGAGACCCGAAGCCTTACAAGAGGCTCTAGCCGATTCGTAGTCTTTCACTCCGCATTGAGCCGAGTCCGTAAGAGTCGGCCCAACAGCTGCAACCTTGCGGCGAAACACTTTCCCCTCATTACTTTTACAAATGAGGATATGCGTATCAGGGATTCCAAGCACGATAGGTCCGCTATACTTTACCGGCATATGGCTCTAAAGAAGTTAACCGGATCCAAGTCGATCCGTTCCATCAGGAGCATCATGCCCCCGCCTCATGTATCACCTTGAATCCTCGCCAAGAAGGCATCAACAGCACGGTGATCTACGGATTTAACACCAGCCGGTCTCGCCGCTTGGTAAAATCCTGATAAAGTGCCAAATGGGGACTTAAAGTCCGGTCTATGTGATTGACGCAGACTTCCTATAACTTATTGTTGGGTCGACTTTGGATCCACTCGTAACGCTATAGTCCCATCTACTCTTCATCAATGTCTCAAATAATGTACACGAAAATGAGGTCAAGACTGGTCGCGACAAACAACCGCTTAAGGATGTAGAATTATTTTATCGATTTCTCCTACGTAATGAGTCCTAAATCAATCATCGGCCCAAGGACACAGCGTGAAGAAGCCGACACCGCCGGCTTGATTATAGTGGTGGTTTTGTTTTAAATGACATTGTACCCATTGTAATCAATCTTGACGATGAAGAATCGCCGATGAACATTGTAATTGGCAAATTGCCGGCGACTCAATAAATGATAATTTAGAGTACCCTTTGTCTTTGAATGATGTGATGACAGTTTATACAACAACTGGAGTTGCACCTACCTCCATCATTTTGCTTTACACAAAAGCAGCTCAGACTCCTTTGGGACAACACTCGCCATCCCACCTAAGATCAAGTAGTGAAAAGACTTGGTTTACTTAAAAGGAGATGCAGCCTACGCTAATCATTTCTTAGAAGAAGATGAAGATGACAATGGGCCTATCCTCCACACATTTAGATATAGTCCAGACACCGGGTATCATGAAGAAGTGGGGTACAACTTGACACAAGGAGAAGGTTTATGTTTGGGCGATGTCCTCGAAGTCCCTCCTAAAGCTGCATATGTCCCAAAGGGAAGTCTGATAACTACTATGCCTTTAGAAGGGATTGGGATACTAATCCTCCTAAGATGAATGCTCATGGCTGATTGATAATAATCCACCGATGGGGAGACGACATTCGCCCCGATTCTTCTGCTTGGGATTCACACCACCTCGTGGAAGCTTTCAAGGCTTTGATGTCAAATATACAGCTGATCCCGCTACTATTGAGGATGATGAAGATATGCCAACATGGGAAGACCCATGGATCCATCAACTCAAAGAGCAGCTTTGGGGATAGATTTGAACAAAGAGAACCCCCACTCAAGGACGAGGTAGTCCGTGTTAATATGGGTGACGAAGAACATCCTAAGCTCATAAACATCGCAATACTCTTCCCCGAAGAGAAGGAAGAGTTGATCGCCTAATCGTGAGTATATCGATGTATTCGGCTCGAGTTACGACATGCCAGACTCGACTTAATGTGGCAACATCACCAACATCAAGGTGGATGTCAAACCCGCCAAGCAATCAAGAAAGACGGTTTCGCCCACAAATCTTGGTGCAATCGCTGACAGTGAAGAAACTCATAGAATCGGATTCATCAAGGAAATTCAACATCCTGATTGGGTGGCTAATATAGTCCCGGCCACGAAGAAGAATGGTTCATTAGGATCTGCGGTCGACTACGAGACCTAACGCCGCTGTCTCGAAAGATGACTTTCCTCTTCCCATCACCGATGTCATAGTCGACATAAGCGGTGGATTTGAAAGAATGTCATTCATGGATGGTTTTTCTGGTTACAATCGATCAAGATGCACCCCGATGATGCCAAACACACCGCTCGTAACGCATCGGTATATATTGCTATACGGCCATGCCGCTCGCCCAAAATGTCGGCGCCACATATCAGCGAAGCAATGACTCGAATTTTCTAGACCATCTCAAAATGGTCATCGCTACGCCGACGACTTGGTCGTGAAAAGCCGGACAAAGGAGATCACATCAAAGATCTTAGAACGGTATTCGAGCTATGCGAACTCATCAACTAAAGATGAATCCGCCAAATCCTTCCTCGATGTCCAAATGCAAGTTCTCGGCTTTGTCGCCACTAATAAGGGCATCCACGCCGATCCCGACAAAGTGAAGGCGATTCAAGAGTTGCAACCTCCGAGAAATCGAGAGAACTCAGGGTTACAAGGGCGATATGTGACATCCGACGGTTCATATCGAACCTATCCGAAGTGCCAACCATTTTCTAAGTTGAACAAGAAGGGCGTGTTATTTATTGGGACGACGCCTCAAGGCATTCAAGAGATCAAATCATATCTCTAAACCTCCCGTTCTTGTCGCGACCGCAGCGGAAAGCCATTCCCGATTTACATCAGGCAACGGACCACTGCTTTAGCGAAGACGACAACAATGGCCACGAATACCGTGCAAAGTAGATTATTCCTCGAGTAACATTAGTCGGTAAGTCTCGATATCCATGGTTGAGAAGCGCGGTTTTGCATTAGTGTTCGCGATTTAAAATGCGCACTATTTAGTCGGACAGATTTATGTTATCTCTAACGTGAATCCGGTCCAATATTTATGACCCACCGGCCTCAATGAGTCGGGCTTGGCTTAAATGGGCCTTGCTCTCTGTCCCAATATGACTTGCACTTCAAACAAAGAAAAGTCGGTCAAAGGACAAGCGATTTGCATCTCTTGGCCGCCAACCCGACAACGGACGCAGCTTGAGCTATATGATGATCTTCCGATGAAGTCCAGAAGCCAACACTACATCGCACCAACAAATATGGCGTTGTATTTTGACGGAGCTTCGAAGCACTAACGTAAGTGCCCCGATGTTCTAAGATCTCCGCCGGGTCGGGTCAGTTTTAGTTTCCGAAATCATGTCATGCCTCGTGGCTTATTCACTCACCCAACATTGTTCCAATAATGTAGCCGAATACGCGCTTATTGGACTTAGCTTCGCTAAGGAGCCGGGTTGAATATCTCGAAGCATACGCATTCACAACCGATAGTCGCAGATCCGCGGAGACTACGAAGTCGAATCCAGATCTAATTCCTTATATCATCGTAGCAATCGAATGGCAAACTCGCTCAAGAGTTCTTCATCGAATATATCCCGCTCCAAAACGCTTACGCGATGCACCGGCGGCGCTAGTCGTCGTTAGCACAACCTTCCAGACCGAGCAACTAGTTACGGCAGACTCACTTTTGTATCGATATATGATGAGGTACAAGAAAACGGGTAGCTACCAAAGAGGTACATGCAACCAAAACTAATTGGAGCCCCGATTGGCGCTTTCCTATCATCGACTACGCCTTGCACGGTATTTCGCCAGAGACGGAAGGAGAGAGAGTCAATCCCGCAAGAGCTCCAAGATTCTTCTATGACACGAAACCCGTGATGTTATATCACGGGGTATGATGGCTCTTTATCCGATGCCTCAAACAAAGAGGCGTAAGAGGTCCTTCTGAAGCACACGAAGGGGAATGTGGCGACACCACCGTCCCAAGCTCTACGATCGAATCAGAGAATGGGCTACTTTGGCCCACAATGATTAATGACGCAATGAAAGCACGCCGAAATGCCACGGTCACCACATTATATGCACTTCCGCAGCAGCTTGCATCCTTCGCCACATCCTCGCCATTCGAGACATGGGGAATGGACATTGTAGGTCCCATTTTTCCTCCGCCGGCCAAGCATCGGTTTATTTTAGCGATCACCGACATTTCTCCAAGGGGTCAAGCAATCCGCTTAAAGAAGTCAAGGCGAAATTGCCGCAGTTTATCAAACACCATGTCATCTATCGACATGGTGTCCCGAGACGGATCGCATGACAACGGTCCCCATTCATCGAATTCCTTCATCGTTTTGCGAAAAGTTCAAGATACAAGATCGGCCGGCATGTTCTATAATCCAAAGAAATGGATTAGCCGAGGCATTCAACAAGACGATTATCAAAATTTTGTCGGCTTGTGAAGAATAACAACGACCGGACGATAAACTCGAGAAGCACTCGGGCATATCGCACAACCGCACGCGACGCCAATCGGAGCGAACCCCGCACTCGGGTTTACTGTGAAGCGCTTCTCCGCTGGAAATCCAGATTCTCACTACCGCATCGCCTCTTCAAGAGATGACGACCAAGAACAACATCAAAAACGCCTCAAGAGCTTGAGATGTTAGATGAGAAGCTCGAGGCTCAACAATGCATTGAGTTCTATCAAGCTAGGATGTCGAGGGCTTTCAACAAGAAAGTTCGACAGAGAACCTTTAGGAGGGAGATTCGCCGGCCGCTAGACGGCCGATAATTCTCAACTCCAAGAAGAAAGGTAAATTGAACCCAATGGAAGGACTGCTTATAATAGACACAGCCTATTCAAACGGCGATATCGCCTTATCACACAAAATGGCGACCGGCAATTAATGCCGATAAATGGGAAGTTTCTGAAAAAGTATTATCCTTAGTACATTCAGGATAACCCATTTTGATGGGAAGTTCCTCAGAGAATATCTCACTCATTTTCATGAGGATAACCCTAAGTTATTGTGTTTTCCTCCAAAATTCTCTCACCGATCAAATTCATTGACGGTGGGCCCACTAAAAATCTCCTCGGTCCAACCACCAAGAAACTCTCATTCCTTCCACCTAACGAGGTCCACTTTCAAATTCTCGTTAGCAATCCTATAAAAGCCAAAGCTATCCGCATTCTTCCAAGATTCCCTTGAGGAAACCCCACTCTTAGTTTCTCATCGGGAAATAGAATACATTCTTCCTTTCCCAAATTCACCCGAGATAGGACATCCTTCCTCTTCGAAGCAAGAGATAGAATACATTCTTCCTCTCTTGTCTTAGATTCTCGAGTGGAGATCCCACTCTTAGTTTCATCTTTCAAGATTCTCAAAATGGAGATCCCATTTTAGTCTTTCACTGAAACAGACAAAAATCCTTCCTTTCCAAAGACCCTGAGATAGGAGACAAGATCCTCCTTCCTCTCCATCAAGAAGAGATAGGATACAAACCTTCCTCTCTTATTCGTGTGAGCTTCCTGAGATAGGACACAAACCTTCCTCTCCACTTTCAAGAGATAGGATACAAACCTTCCTCTCTTGTTCATCCCTTTACCCAGATAGGAGACAAGATCCTCCTTCCTTCCACCTTCTCGAAATAGAATACATTCTTCCTTTCCCCAATCAATCTTATTTCTGCCTTACCATTCTCCGTCAAAAGAAGGCACCAAGGTTCATCTTGGGGAATTTGATCCTAATCCTGCTGTGGATAGGTCGACTTAACGCTGCACGGGTTAGTCTTCCCAGAAAGACGGCTTCACGATTCAACATCGTGAGCATTAAGTCTAAGAGAGTTTCATTTTTTAGCATAACGCTGTGTAGAACGGATTTAGATAATCTACATGCTAGCCCAACTCAAACGGTAGTTGTAAAGGCTCATCAAACCCGCTGAGGGCCAAGGGCTAATAACTCCTAAAGCCGACGCTAACACGCTGGGGTTTAGTCTTTTCTCCATTGAAGAAGACACCGTAGTTTGATTCTCGGGGTATTTTATCCCAAGCCTAAGAAGGATAAGTCTACGGTAACACGCGCTGTCGTGGTCTCTTGCCCGTGAAAAGAGTAACAGCCTATGTATTCAATATCATAGCAACAAGTCTAGAAGAGTTTCATTCTTCTAGCACAACGCCACGCAAGGAACGGATCCAAATAATCCAAGACGCTAGCCCAACTCAAACGGAAGTTGGTAAAGGCTAATCAAACGCTGATGGTCGAGGGTTTGCCAAAAATCCTATAAGTATTATGGTTAATTATTTATGACGAAGTAAAAGAATCATAATAAAACAATGAAAGGAATGGATCTTATTCATTTGTTAAATATAGGAGCTACAAATCGCTTAAACATCAAGTCTATGACAAAGGATTTGTTGTTCGAGCCGAGATACTTCATCACTATAAGCCCGGTGGAGTTCTCCCCGCAACTCGCCTTTGGAAGGACTCTCGCCGCTATTAAGGGCCTTCGCAGCCTCTTCTCGATGTCAACCAGCCTTCGCCGAGAGTTCAAATTTCTCGCATGACCGCAAGAGTCTCTTCTTTGTTGGCCTTCGCCGCCTTCAAGATGATCGACTCTCCTTTGAATTTCCGTTGATGCACCCTGGCCTCGGCCAGATTTGAACTCGAGTCCAAGAATAACGCGAGCATCCTCCGAAATAGCCGACGAACTGCCTCGCCTCTATATATGAGGGGAGCCCTGCTGCTCTCAAAATCTTGTAGACTTTGGAGCTTAACCTCCAGATGGTCGAAATCAAGAATGGCCCGAAAACTCAAGTTTAAAATATTCTCCCATGTCGCTTAATCCCATCCAATCGTGACACGAGTATAAACTGTTCTAACCGCCGAGAGCCCTCAAGAATATTTCCATAAAAATATTCTAGGATAACTCGATCGGCGGATTGCATCGACGCCAATCAACGCCGCCTGATGCTACTCCAACTAGAATATGAGTATAAACTATGTCCTAATTTTGGCGAAGTTCCCGGAAAATATCTTAAGGATAACTCACCACTCCGAATGGGTATATGAGGATAAACTAATTTCAAAACTCCAAAGGAACGATGAGTAAACCGTGTTGACGCCACCAACGCCGGCCATAATCGCCGTTGAAGGTTGAACGCCAAGAGGAAATTTCGACGGACAACGCAGTTTCCACCGAAGGACCTCCAATCGCACCGATGCCGATTCGCGCGCCGCCGCCAAGGCCCATCGGTCAACAAATTTTGGAACGGAATAAATCCAGAAAAATTCCTCCCATCGTGAATAATTGTATTCCAACAAGGAGTACGCAAGAGCTTAACGCCAACCAACATGTCACGCCAAGAGTTCACCATCAACGGTTCGATCTCGATGGTCAAATGGACGATAATCCACCAACACGAAGTGACAAGAAGGAACTTAATTAGCTACAGCTTAAAAATTCCAACAACGGTCAAGCAATAAATGCACAACCGAATACCCCCGGTATCCTACAAAGCACCGAGAACCCGAGAGGATTGGAGGAATTAAACATCGAGCCAATCTCAAAAGAAATTCATCTATCGACTTCGGTCAAGATCTCTAAATTCCGACAAAAATGCAAGATCAGCCATACCTCCAAAGAATCCTACAAAGCACCGGAAAGACCGAGGGAATGGAGAGATCAAACACCAAGGTCATTCACAAGTCCTATCACGCTAATCAAAGAGTGAAGGGTTCATCACGCCCAGCATCCTGCATCATCAAGAATCGAGACCGAGACGCTTTGAGGGGTATCAGAGGCGCTAAAATTGCTTATCGCATCTAACAAGACTCGTGGACGGTGGTCGACAACCGCACCCATCCGACAACGCCACCCTTAACGCTAACCACGGGTTACATACAAACGATAAAGCGAAATCGAATTAACGCATGAAGTGAGTCACAAGCGCATTTGCAGTCGACAAAACGACGTGATCGTGGAATAAACCCGGCGATGAAGTTCGACGAGGCGAAGTTGACTAAACTCAACGCCGACGAGACGAATCAACCGCACTTAGTCCACGACGGCAAACGAGCCGCTTGAGCCATGGTTGATCGGGCACGACTCAAACACAACGGCGATATCACCGAGCAAAACTAAGCCCTAAGACCGAAGAATCGACGGAAAACGACGCCGAGACGACTCGAGAATGACACGAAGCTGCAACTGCCACGTTGCTGTACCGGCCACCCGCCAATTTGGCCGGTGGCTCGCCACTTTGGTCGGCCACCCTGCCAAGTGGGCCGGTGAGGCCAGCCCACTTGTCGAGCCTCCTCGGCCATTTGGCCGAGGCACCGCCAAGTGGCCGAGGTGGCTCGCCACCATGGCCGAGCCACCCAGGTGGTCGGCGCGACACCCCTATTGTATAAATAGGGGGTCTGCTGGTTCCAAGGGCGGATTTTGGGATTTTGGCGACTTTGCTCTGATTTTCGGAGATCTCAATTTCTTGACATTTGTGAGAGAGTTCGCCGCCGATTTACGTGTCCGCGCACGCATGAGCACAAGTCCATTCAACGCCGATCTACAAATCGCGAGGTGTTTAACCCGGTCGGCTACGTAACTGCGGATTTTCCTAGTAGATCTCACCCGCCCGCCATCCTCTCCTTCGCGGAGGTGATCCCCGCGCTTATCCTCTCCTTCGCGGAGTGTGATCCTCGTGCACTTCTTCCTTTGTGAAACGAGCCCTTCACGCCTCAGAGTTCCAACCCGGTTTCCACCTGATCGAATTGCGCCGTGGTCCACCTGACAATAAAAAGTCCCCTGACAGCGTAAGAACCCACACTAGCCAGGATCCCGTGATAATAGAGATCCGAAGAGTTCAGAAAGTTGTAATTTTCGCTTTCATTGTACTTTAAAATAAAAGGCATTTCTTTTGAATTTTGTTGTAGGCCAACCGTTTAAACTAATTCAACAAGCAATGAATAACAAAGCAACTTTCCCCGCTAAAGATCTATAAGCACTTCATCATATCGGCCCTCAAAAGTTCGAAACATTTGAAGAATTTCCAACTCTGGCAATTTCAATTGGCGACGCCTGCACTAATCGCTCGCTTCCATTTACATTCTTCCAAGATCTCAGAATAAGGCGCTCATAATCTACTATGTCGGGGCCATCGATCCGGCGATGGAGCACTGTTGTGCCATCAAATAAGTATACGTGAGTTCTACTTTGACGGCCGATGTCGTTAGAAGACCCTTTACCCTTATGTAGAAAACCAGACTATCCGCCGGAGTCCACTATGAATATCCGCCACCATTGCCTAAGAAGAGAAAGGCTACGACCGGGTGACCAACTAACGCCGGGAGCACTTCAAGGTAGGGCATCCAAGATTGGTGCGACTACACATTTCTTCAACTGATAGCCAAGTAGCCCGCCAAGAGAGTTTGTGGCTTGATCCGCTTTTTAGCCGCCACAAGAAAGTCTCAAATTTCGCCCCTTAGAAATTTTGCCTCAAAGATATGGGGTAGTGAAGGATTGGGCATTTATCTTTGCAATCAGCTTTGTTGATGGCGTATGGGTGGAGGTTTTCTCGCTCATTTACATCCTCGCTACCCTCTAAGTTCGGAATAAATAGCTCACGAATCGCTTAGGCCGATTCAAGGGAGTCTCCTAGCCTTCACGCCCATCGCCGCTATTGCGCCTGATAGTGGCAAGTCAACTCCCAAAGAATTTCGTAGTGTGATCCCTTTCTTTCATCTCCCTCAATCGCTTGACGGAAAATATTCCCGATATGGTGCTCACCCATTGAAGACCTACACCTTCATCATCTCATGAAGCGGTAGACCCAATTCCCCATTCTTCGCCGAAGGTGTTGGTGACTGGTTATAAATTTCCAAAGAATGCGAGGAAATGATGAAGCCGAGGAATTCCATACATGCTAGCACGGATGGGAACATATAATCCAATCTCTTTGAGTTCCCGACTCCATCGGGTCGAGAACGAAGCCGCCATCCGCGGTCCACCATCTGGCCGCGAGAATGTACCCAACCGAAGCACCGTGAGATTTCTTAGGAGGCGCCCTTCCCATTTTGGCTAAACGGTTTTCAATGTCAGCCTTTGACCATCAGTTCATTATGAGGTGGGTCGCCTGACTCCAAGGTTCTGTAAACCAACATAATTTTGTCGCTAGAACCTGAACTGCACCTTTGCCGATGTATCCGCAATGTATGCTCCAAATCTTCACTTCCGTGACATATTCCTCTTTAACCGATAGATTGGCGCTAAAAATGGAGCCATGATGGGCTAATGGAGGTAGATAAAGACGAGAACCATCACCTTCATATGTACCATGGTTCACCAATAGATAAAGCTTCCGGATCCGCGAACGAATCCCCGAATAAATAGCCCTCATCACGGATCCCGCATTTTGTCGCAAGGCCAAGAATCATTCTCCTTAAGTCACGACCATCAAATTTGTAACGCTTAATTCGAGGTGCACTTGACCGAGTAGAGCACCACGAGGCTCGAGAAGAGGAAAACACGAGCCGCGGTAATCCACTTGGCTCATGAACATCAAATGCCGAGGGGAAACTCAACCGCAGCACATATACACTTATAAGCGCCGGGTTAAAATTAACATCAAAATGGCTAAGGTTGACATCGACTAGCAATGAGGCAGCCGAAGCCGCCGTGAATGGCACCAATTGCCTTCGCCATAGATACCTCAAATCGCTCGCCAGTTAAATGAGAACCCCAACCGCCGCCAAAGAACGACAGCCCCAACCGCCCACAAACACGACAATCGGCTTTGTTCGTTGATTTGACAGTGTTTTGGCTATGCAAAACACTTGTTTTAGCCTTATCCCCGCAGCGAGGACCTCGACTCTCTCATGAATGACCAAGAAAGGGGAACAAGCAAAGATCCATACCCAAAATGTGACTTTTATACAAAAAAATATGATTTTTTTTATATAGAGGACTTACCCCCTAACGACCAGGCTATGGGTTCTTCGTGATTCGAGGTTTGGGCAAAGGGAAGTACCCTTGGGAACCTTAGATCTTTGGGCTTACGATTAAAGGTCGGGTTTCGACATTCAAACAAGAGAGAACGTCTTGATTTTGATGGAACTTGAAGGCATTAAAAGAGCTAGGGTTCATGACAAACCCTAAACGGCTTAAAGGATAGAGGAGACCATTTTCGCAGAGAAATGGACCGAACCCAAGAAAATCGAGAAAACTCCGGAAGATTGAAACCCTAGTCTAAAGAGAGATCTTTGGGACTAGTTTGAGGAGCTTGAGGGGATTCTTGGTTAATAGGAAGATCCAAATAAGGTTTGGGAAGGTTTTGAAGTCCGTATATGATATCATACGGGTTAAAACCCTAGGTATCGGGTTTATAAAGGTCAGCACCGCCTTCACTTTCTTTGAGCGAGACACCTATAGCCGCCTTCGCCAAACTCTTTGAGCGAGACTGCTCTGTGAAAGTTGGTTTGTTATTCATTGCTCGCTTGAACTCGCGGTACAGCCTGGCTCATACCAAAAATTCAAACAAAGAAAATGCCTTTTATTTCAAGCTTACAATGAAAACGTAAAATTACAACTTTCTTCCTTTTAGAACAAACACGGTGATCTCTCGATATCGGGTCCCGCCATGCGGGTTCTTTGCCCGTTCTGGGACTTTTATTCGGCCCCGCGGACCACCGCAATTCGATCCGTGGAGACCCTGTTCGAACTACAGATAAAGGGCTCGCTTCACGAAGGAAACGGCTCGAGGGATCACACTCACGGTTGAGAGATCGTCAAGGATCACACACTCACCAAGGAGAGGATCACGATGGTGAGATCTACTAGGAGAAATCATAGCTATCCCCGAGATTAAGACTCCAGCTTAACCTAGAGGGTATCTGGTTCGACCCGAAGTTTCTTACCTCACATTTGTGGATCCGACGCCGACGCACTTGTACTGCCGATGCTCGAACGGCGCTGACTGGCTCAGGATCTCGGAGAATTCTTCTGAAACTCAAAACTACCAAAGCCAAAGCCAAATCCTCAAAAACAAGTCCACCTCTTTGAGAAAATCCCTAATCATCAAGACCCCCATTTATACATCTCATAGTGGCCGACAATTCTACCACTTGTCGAGGAGGTCGCCATGTTGGTCGGAGCCACTTCGCTTTCGCCGAGCTCTGCATGTTTGTCGAGCCACCTCGCCTTGTCGAGGTACCTCGGCTGTGGCCGAGGTGGCTCGCTATAGCCGGTTCTGGGCCATTTCTTGGTCGGTACCCTGCCATTCTGCCGAGGTGAGCTCGCCATGTGGCCGAGCCACCTGGCCATTTGGCCGAGGTCCCGCGACGCTGTTCGAGTCGCGCCTCTTCCGCCCGGCCGATTCTTCGCCGATTCTTCGGTCTTCTCCGGGCTTAGTTTGTTCTGATGTCGCCATTGTGTTCGAAGTCCGTGTCCGATCAACTTTCGTGAGCTCAAACGTTCGCTTGCATCGACGGACTAAGCACGCTTGATTCCGCCTCATCAACGCTTGAATTTAGCCAACTCGCCGCTGAGCTTCGCTGCCGGGTTTTCCACGACGCTGCCGCTTCATGGTTCCAGACGCTACCGACTCACTTCATGGGTTCGCCGACTCGCTTATGCTTTATACAGATCACGCCGACGCTGCTCGGGTCGCCGCCGATGGATCGCTTGCTGTCAACCCACCGCATTTAGTCTTGTTTGGGTATTGATAAGCAATTTTAACGCCACAGATACTTCTCCAAAGCCGCCTCGCCCGCTTGATGAGTCCGATGCTTTGACATGATGAGCCCTTCACCCTTTAGTTGGCGGATAGGACTCTACGTAATGACCTTCGCTTGATCTCTCATCTCCCTTCAGCCTGCTTTGTAGGATTGCCGAAAGCATTACTGATCGCATTTTTGTCCGACCGCTGTCGAGATCTTGACCAAGTCGGTAGATAAATTTCTTGAGATTGGCTCCAGATTTGATTCCTCCAATCCTCTCGTGTTCTCCGCTGCTTTGTAGATCCCCTGTGGGTGTTATGTGCCGCATTTATTGCTTGACTGTTGGAATTTCAATCAGAAGCTAATTAAGTTTTATCTGTTGACTCGGTCGGTGGATTGTCGCCCAATTGACTTCGAGATTCCTCCGCTGATCGGGAATTCTTCACTACGACGCGCTAATTGGCTTCAAACTATATGGGTTTTAGCCTTCAATCGTGAGTGCAACGCTGCTGATCAAGCGTATGACCTCAAGGTGATCCCAACCGATCTCGGTGAATCCTCTCGCGACGACGCTGGTTGGCCGCCACTATATTACTCCTTGTTGAGCACAATTATCCTAGTGGGAGGAATTCTTTTGGGATTTATCCCAATTCCGCATCGTATGGATTGCCTTCTTGTATGACGCATGAATCGGCATTGATACAAGGAGGACCTTTCAAGGTTGAACGCTGTCCTGCCAACATATAACCCGTAATTGGCCCATTTATCCCTCTTTGAGGTTCCCAAAGGAGGAAGTTGAGGGTTATCGAAGTTATCCTTAAGAATATGGTAATATTCTCCAGAACTTCGCTAAGAACTAGGAACTAGTTTATACTTGAATCCTATTTGGAGTAGGGCTAGGCGCATGGAGAATATTCGAAGATTGAGTCCGTCTCCCAAACACATTGTTTACGCCTAAGGTGATGCCTCGCGCCATCGACTCGGTTCACATGCAACAGGCCGTGTGCATCATTTGGAGATCGCTGCTGTCAAGCTTCGCCTTCCTCGTGGACACCTTTGGTCTCGTACGAGAAGCGAGGATAGTAGAGCTCGAACAGAACTCCAAGCTAGGGAGAGCCTGATCGCCTTGAAGCCGACGAAGGCCAACAAAGAAAAGACTCTCGCGTCGCGGTCCGAGAAATTTGAACTCTCAAACAGGTCGTTGACATTAAGAAGGAGATCATGAGGCCCTTAATGGCGCCGAGGAGACTTTCGTCGAAGCCTGTGAGGAACTTCAACAAGCTTTTCTCAATAAAATATTTGTTGTCACCAATTTGCCGCTTAGAAAACTTGTGTAACTTCAGCCTTTATCGATAAAACATATTTCTGCCTTCTTTGTGCTCTATTATGATTCTTTATTTCGTCCGTAAATAATTAACCATAATACTTATAGGATTTTTGGCAAACCCTCACCAACGGATTTGATTAGCCTTTACCAACACCGCTTGAATTGGGCTAGCGTATGATTATCCGATCCGCTCCGCACGCGGACGCTAGCCGAAGAATGAAACTTCTAGACTTGTTGCTATGATATTGAATACATAGGCTCGGTACTTTTACCGCAAGAGATCGCCCGCAACGCTGCTGAGGCCTGGCTTAATCCCTTCTAGGCTTTC
>WHSE01000405.1:0-18999 GCA_012295165.1 Asparagus setaceus | reverse complement strand
GATTAATTTCACCCTTAACTTCGATTCGCTTCCGAACTCGCATTAACTCAAGTCGAACTCGCTCGAACTCAAGTCGAACCTCGCAGTCAACTCAAGTCGAACTCCTCGTCAACTCAAGTCGAACCTCGCATTCAAACTCGCCAGCCTCGTGCTCAATTCTGCAAACTCAATTAAATTTCGGTGTTAATCAATTATTTCATTCAAGTATTATGACACTAAGGAATTAAATTGGTCTCTCATTCTAAATGATTAATTGAAGCAAGATGTTGCCAAAGTAACCTCTCTTGTGTAGATTGTTCATGAAGGATGTTAGATGGTTGTGTATATACTTTTTTCGAGTAGATATTTAATCGCCCAAAGGAAGATTAATATTTATTTAGATCAGATATGACTGTGATGATAAACGCGACAATTATAAGGTTTACATGTGGATAACAAATCAATCCAAAGATGGGTTTGTTGTTTGACATGTGTTATTGTCAGTGTTTGATCATTGCAACAAGATATCACTTGCAGTTAATATTACTATCCAAAGACTTGATATTAATGTTGTACAAGATATCTTGGATGGGGATTGTTCATGTAAAAGTCGATTTGTTATTCATTGCTTCGCTTGAACTTGCTTACGCCTTCTTTGGCCTACAACAAAAATTCAAACAAAAGAATGCCTTTTATTTCAAGGCGCATAAATGAAAACGAAAAATTACAACTTTCTCCTTAGTGAACAAACACGAGGATCTCTCTATATCGAGGTCCCGCCATGCGGGTTCTTTGCCCGTGCCGGGACTTTTGTGTCCGTGGACCATCACCAAGCAATTCATCCGTAGAGACCCTCCGAACTGATAAAGGGCTCGCTTCACGAAAAGAAACGGCCTGAGGGGATCACACTCACGGGAGAGGATCGCTTCGGGATCACACTCACGGGAGAGGATCACGAGCGGGTGAGATCTACTAGGAGAAATCACGGCTATCCACGAGATTAAGGCGAAGCTTAATCTAGAGGGTATCTCAGAGTTCGACCAATTCGTTTCCTTAGATCGACGCCGATCGAACTTGTTTCGCCGTGCTCGAACCGCAGGCCGACCGCTTCGTGGATCTCGCAAGAATTCAAGATCTCCAACCGCCGCTGAAAATCCGCCAAATTCTCCGCAGCCCCTCTCGAAGATGACACCCCTATTTATACAACTCATGTTTCAGGAGCCGGCCACCTGGCCAAGTGGCCGAGTCGCGCCCTTCGCTCATTCGCGTCGTCTTTCCGTCTTTTCCGGCGTTTCCGTCTCGGGCTTGGGTTCGTCGTACTTGATTAGGGACTAATTCTTGGTTCGTTCGGTTCAGCGGTCTGAAATCCGATTGTCCGCTCAAGTCCGGCGATCCAGGCTTGTGACGTGGGTTTGCCGTTGTTCGCCTCAACCATTCGACGCCCCAGATCATTCGATGGGTTGTCATTCGCCACTCGCCACGAAGTTGGTTTTGGGATCTTGTAAGTATTTTTCGACGCTTACAGATACCCTCCAAAGCGCCTCGGCCTCGATTCTTGATGAGTCCGATGCTTTGACATGATGGTTCCCGCCTTCGCCTACCGAGGGTCCCAAAAGATAGCTTCAAGTCTTCGATTCTTTCGCACCATCCAGCTTTGTAGGATTTCGATAAGATCACTTGCCGCATTTATTGTCCGACCGCTTGTTAAAATCTTGATTCAAGCTGGTGAGTTTTGTTTGTAACTTCGTGTCGGTTGGTTGTTGTTTGACTAACCATCGACTTTTGACTCATCCGTATGTCGGCTAACTCCTTGTTGGCTTACACGCTGGTTGTGTCTGATACATGGAATTTCATAACCTTCAACCGGCTAATTCTTCCATCATCACATGTGTTGTTGGTTTAACCACGCCGAGGATCGCTTTTCATGGAGATATCCTCCGAGGATTCTTTGTTGAAACAGAGACCATTTGGCTTTCAACCATCGCCCTAGCCTTCGGGCCTGCGCGATGACCGTTGTCGATGTGATTATCCACTCGGGTGAAGTTTCTTCGACCGACATATTGTCCTGTCGCCATGACTTTCACGCCACGATTATTCCTCTCTTGATATTATGGTGGAGGAAATTAGGGTTATCGAAGTTATCCTTAAGAATATGGGTTTATTCTCCGTGAACTCCTCGCTGAAAATTTGGAAACAGCTTTATACTGTAATCCTAGTTGGAGTAGGATTACGACGCTGATCGCCGGCGTAATCCGCAGACGATCGAAGTTATCCCTAAGAATATTTCTTGTGAGAATATTCTTCCTGAACTCGACAAATTAGGAAACAGCTTTATACTGTAATCCTAGTTGAGTAGGATTACACGCTGCTGATCGGGCGCCGACAACCATCGATCGAAGTTATCCCTAAGAATATTTCTTGTGAGAATATTCTTCCGAACTTCTCGACAAATTAGGAAACAGCTTATACTGTAATCCTAGTTGAGTAGGATTATTAATGCTGATCGGCCGATGCAATCCGCACGATCGAAGTTATCCCTAAGAATATTTCTTGTGAGAATATTCTTCCGAACTTCTGACAAATTAGGAAACAGTTTATACCTGATTCCTAGTTGAGTAGGATTACACGCTGATTGCGGGCCGATGCATCCAAGACGATCGAAGTTATCCCTAAGAATATTTCTTGTGAGAATATTCTTCCGAACTTCTCACAAATTAGGAAACAGCTTTATACTGTAATCCTAGTTGAGTAGGATTGGCTTGACGCTGATTTAAGGCCGGTGGTGGTCATGAGATGTTATTCTCACAATAAATCTTCGTAATCTTTCCAAATCCTATGAGGGAGTAGGAGCCAATCAACGGACTGATTTGGCACTATTTTGACATCCTGATAAGATTCCATTAGGACTCCTAATTAGGGGCTGATTAGAGTCCCATTAGAATTGATTTGGGCTCCAATTAGAATTCCTACTTTTGCCAAATAGGAGTCCTTGTTCAAAGAGGATTGGGTCCATATGGGGTTGTTATAAATACCCATAATCCCTCCTTTCTCCTGACATAGGCCGCCCCCTCTCTCCGGCTTTCCTCTTGTTTTCTTCTTTCTCGCTACCGCCTCGCTCTCCAATCAACGGTATGTGCACGAGGGTTTTGTAATTTTTTCTTTTCTTTCTTTCTCTTTTTTCTTTAGGTGGTAGCGCCTGAACTCATGGGGAGAAAGATCGGCTCTGGCGCTGGCGAGGGCGACCCCATGGCTGCTTTCGGCGACGCTATTGATGGCGGTACGCGAAGGCTGTACCAATGGAGGCCTAATGGGCGGGCGCTACCGGCTGGTCGCCAATAAGCCAAGGTTGCTGGCTTGGCCATGCCACGGTTGTTGGCTGGCGCTACTGGCCGGCGCCATTGAGCCATGGCGGTTGGCGAAATGGCCGCATGCCCGGGCCGGGCGGCGGGCGGCTCAGAATCGGGCGCTTCGTCGGTGTTCTGCTGGCCGGATTTTATAGCTTTTTGACACTTTATTTGCTGATCTTCAACCGGTATCTCACTCTATTTGTCTTCTTTTTTTGTAGCCCATGTCGCTAAGATCTCATGTTCCGAGGAGTCGATCAACTCGCCGCAACGCGGAATGCACGCCCTTCTTTTGGTGGGAAAATATCACATTCTCGCATGTATATGCATCCTCGCTTCGCCTCCTTCGTGAGGCGATTGGGAAGAGCCGAATCCTCCTTTGTGGGGACCGACGCCAGATTGTGTTTACTCTACGATCCCGCTGCTTCTCCTTTTGTGAGGCGATTGGGAAGAGCCAGATTCTCCTTCGTGAGGATTGGGGCTTCAAAGATCACCCGCCTCGATATCCTTAACGGAGCGATTTCATACCGCATCTTTACTGTGAGAACGGATATATATTGTCGCTTTGTTTACGCGACTATATTTATCGCTCTCCCGTATTCGATACGGTGAAATCGCCATACCCGCTATAAGGTCGACTCAATCTATGTAAGATGAATTCAACGCCATTTACTAACCGAATCTTTCTCGATTTCAGCTTGATTATTCCTCGAGCTTTTCCAGCCTTACGTTGATGGACGCCATAGTGACTATTATTCCACGGTGATGATCCCACATTTTATCTCGATTTGCACTCTAACATCACCGAGACGATCCATCAGATTTGAGGGGAGTTCCCGCTTCTCCGACGATTGGTCACCGATCGCCACTGTAAGGGACACCATCTCATGAACTTTTTAAAAAGATGATTATCTATTCGGCGACTCCGCTTAAGGATCCGGATACGCCTTTTGTCGAGAGCGAAGCGTGGTTGAACCAAGACGACGGAGGTCCCTTGTATATTTCTGATACCTCGCTAGCTCATTGATCGATTTCGACACCATGCCGCGGACACGCCGTATGTCCCGGGCCCGACCGAGAGCGCGGATCATATTCATTGCGGATTTATTACCCGCAAGCCCGCCCGTTCCAACAGAATCGCCATCGGCCTTCACCTCGGGTTAGGGTGGACACACCGCCTCGCGATGAGCTTTTGTTCCTCGACTAAGAATCGCTTCGCTACGCCAGAGATGCCGCCATCTAGTCATAGATTTTACGGCCGGGTTCACTCATCGTAAAACATGTGGGGTCGCCGACCAACTACGCCCTCACCATGGGATGGAGAACTTCGCGGCTTATGGTCTAGATTCGCCGATTCGTGCACCATGTATGGCCTTCCAATCAGCCAATCATTTCTTCACTTTATTTGAGCTCTACAATCCATATTCAAATACATTTTTCACTAAACACTATGAAGTTAGGGTCGGCTTACATGAGATGTATCGGATTCGATTTACCCATGGGGAAGATGTCAGATCAAGAGTATTTCCTTCCAATCGAACGAAGCCTACCAAGAAACACACACCGATCGCCACAAAATTTTGTGGGATCTCACTTGTCATTATCATATAGCTCGCCCAATCAACCTTGGCCAAAAGGAAATCGCAGTGAGTCTCAAGCAATTTGTTAATTACTTGTTCCAAAGATTTGGAGGACAAATCGGGCGAGGAAATATGTGAACTGCCACCGCCACCTTCAAGGTTAATGAACCGATCGAGAGGTCCGAGGCTAACTCTTATATACCAGCCTACCAAGATGGTTTTCCCCTGTGGACCAAGTTTGCAACCTTCTGCGGGCATGGTAAAGCCTATCCAACCGACACTCTTCTAGCCGCTATCTTGCAACTGCAAGTGTGTGGTTCCATATCAATCGATGATGCTTACCTCTCGAGGTCCTTTACCCTCAGTAGCTCATGCCCACAAGAAGGAACTCTCTCCTTCCTGGAATGGTGGCCAACATTCATCGTGGATTTATGGCATATAGTCCCAAGCTACTGAAGACGAGCCATCATCACGCATTCCTTCCGTCCGAGTAGAGCTCCCATATACCTATTTGATGGCCTGCCGGTCCTTCATCGCCTGACATGATGTCGGTGACCGGTTCCACCGATTCGCCTACTCCTTTCTTGCGGTTGGTAGAGGATTGCGATGGAAGGGGCGGCTTTACAGAGATCAAGAAACGATGCATTCATAAAGGGTGGATCTTTTCCGATGTTTTTCTCGATTCTCCGGTCAATATGGTGAGTCCTTGGTCGACGAGGAGGTGCCAAGACACAACAGACTTCACTTGACATTGGTCGCTTCAATTGGCTAGTGAACATCGTGCCGTGGTATCTCACTTTCCGGTAAAGGAAGAATGCTTCATTGAGCCTTATTTTCCCCGCCGCTTTGCTCGCCAGTTCGGTTACGCACCAACTTTATGTTGGGAACCCGGAACGATGCCTGCACTCGTGGTGGACTCGTGGATGGCCTTCGAGCATGGTTGTGGAGTGTCATGGGATGTACCGGTGCTAGATTCACCTCGAGCTCAGATCCGTACCGAATCGACATTCCTCCATTGTAGTTGGCTATTAGTAGCTAACGAGCCGGTCCCCTCGAAGGGCCATCTCAGATTTGGTAGCCGAAGCATCGCGGCGCACGACACTCCAAGATGCCGCCAAGCTCTGAGGAAGCTGCCGCCAATCTCATCCGCCACGAGATCAAGAGGAGTTCCACAATCCCGGCGCTGGACTTTAGGAGAGGATCAAGCCGAGGTCGCAGCTATGAGAAGAACCCTTTTCTCCTTTTCCACTTCGCTTTCTTATCCTCTATTGATTTCTCATTCAACCAATTTTCGTGAAAACTGTTGAAGAAGAAGAATTTCAACCCTCTCAAGGGTTAAACGAAGAGGTTAGCCCATAAGAATCGCGTGAATCCTCTGTCCCTTGATATAGACTTGACCAAGAATGATCCCAAATGACGGAGGTAACATTCACCGGATGTAACCTGAAATTTTAGCTTTTTGAGACTAACATTCGCTTGCATGCGTGGGGTTTTAGAGATTATGATTCCGGCTTTGATTTTCCTCACCACACTCTCGCTGAGCTCCGCTCATGCCATGCCGAGCCAAGTTTTACTCAACAAATGTATGGAGCTATGGCGAGGAGGCCGATGTAGGACCTGATTCGTGAACCTGTACATCTAACATCGATAATTCCTCTTCATGGCGAATGCAGAATTGAACCACTGAACACTCCCCCACTAATTGCCTCTTTGCTTTTGTTCTTTAGAGATTGCAGAGACAAATGCACAAACCGAGACTAGGCAAGCTAACCCCACCGCAGGAGGTAAGTAACTTTACCTATTGTTCGTCTTAATTGCATTCGCCTTCCTAATGCCTTCTTTTTTTTTTAGACTTCTCCGTGGAAGATTTCGTGGAAGCTGGTTTATATGGCAACACTTCCATGGATGACCTGCTACGCGCTTGGTCACAGGGTGGTGATACTCTTGGTGAAATTTCACCTGAAGCTACCATCCCTGAAGAAGGTATTAATTATAGGACCAGCCATTTGGCTAATACCACTATAATTAAAAGAGGCTGAGACATTCCATTTGTGCAAATGCGTGCTCTTTTCCGAATCACTACCACAAATAATCGCTGAGATAGATGAGCACACCGAGGGCTCACCACGGCTGACAAAGATCCCAAGATAGATACCGTAGACTCGCTAGCCTCTCAAACTACAATCAAGGAGACGGTAAGGGTCTTTAGCCAAATAAGCTTTCATTTTTTACTAAAAATTCTAAAGTCCTCTTTCTTTTCAGGCAGAGCCTACATCTCGACTCCATGATCTCGGCGAGCGTTGATGCCGGATGAAGATCCATCCCATCTTATTATCCGCTTGAAGCACGCCATTCTTTCTTTGTGAACACGCGGATCGAAAAGGTCCTTCATGGCGGCTTTCTTCATCAGTTCAAAGCATCGCTGATCCCCTGATGGCTTTGATATGGGATATGGGTTATCCCGAGCCGCTGGCCATTGTTGACGACCTCGCCATCCGAGGGAAAGCTTCAGATCGCAAGAACCGCGCAGCCGGGCTTCTCATACATAGCCGCTCATACCGCTCGCTTAGAGGCATGGCGCGATGCTCGTGGTTTTACCGGCTCAAGTCCGATGCGAGATCAGCCTGTCGCCGCCGGTTGACATATTCCCTAAGCCACATCCGACCGATATTGTGGCGAAAAGCGGAGAGGATAATACCGCCGGGAGAGCTCCATGCCGAGGAAGATAAGATGAGCAGCTTGAGTCGCCAAGGCCACAAGGAAGAAGCCCTCACCGCTATGCCTAGGGAACTCGACCGTCGGGCAAACCGGCCGAGCTCGAGGAGGCAACCACAAGACACCAACACCGATGAGGAGTCCTTCAGGTCGAAGTTGCGTGAAGAACTCCACCAGCTTACAATGGTGAAGTGTCTCAACCAACAACAAATCCTTTGTCATAGACTTGATGTTTAAAATGTAGCTCCTTCTATATTTGCTTCAAAATGAATAAGATTTATTCCTTATATTATTTATAGGATTTTTGGCAAACCCTCACCATCAACGGGTTTGATTAGCCTTTACCAACACCGCTTGAATCGCTAGCGTATGGATTATCCGATCCGCTCCACGGACGCTGTGCTAAAAGAATGAAACTCTCTTAGACTTAATGCTATGATATTGAATACATAGGCTTCATACTTTTACGCAAGAGACCGCGGTTACGCTGTGACTCATCCCTTCTTAGGCTTCGATGAAATACCCCGTAATCGACTCGTGTCTTCAATCGGAGAAAGACTAAACCGCAAGAATGGCGGTGAGGCTTTATCCCTTCTTAGGCTTCGGATAAAATACCCCATAATCGAACTCGTGTCTTCTTCAATCGAAAAAGACTAAACCGCAACGCTGCGGTGAGGCGCTACTTTAGGGTTATTGGCCAACCCCACCCTCAACGGGTTTGATGAGCCTTTACCAACTACCGCTTGAGTTGGGCTAGCATGTAGATTATCTAAATCCGTTCTACACACAACGTTGTGCTAAAAGAATGAAACTCTCTTAGACTTAATGCTACGTTGAATAATGAGGCTTCGGCTTTTTCACGGAAGACTAACCGCAGAATTGCAGCGCTGGCTTTATCCCTTCTTAGGCTTCGGATAAAATACCCTTAATCAAACTTTGGTATCTTCTTCAATCGAAAAGACTAAACCGCAACGCTGCAAGGCTGGCTTTATCCTTTCTTAGGCTTCGATAAAATACCCCGTAATCAAACCGTGTCTTCTTCAATCGAAAAGACTAAACCCAACGCTGCGGTAGGCGCTGGCTTTATCCCTTCTTAGGCTTCGGATAAAATACCCTGTAATCAAACTCGTGTCTTCTTCAATCGAAAAGACTAAACCGCAACGCTGTGGAGGCGCTGGCTTTATCCCTTCTTAGGCTTCGATAAAATACCCCGTAGTCAACTCGTGTCTTCAATCTAAAAGACTAAACCGGCAACGCGGTGAGGCTTAAGATTGATTGAGGTGGGAAAGGAAGAATGTGTTCTATTTCGAATGAAACCAATATCGTGGGCCCGCCAGGAATCGAAAAGACTGTGACCTTCAAAGCACACGGTCCGAAAATCCCACAAGATACCTTCACGGCGCTACCTAGAGAGAGGTGGAACTAAGAGTGGGATCTCCACCGAGAACCGAAAGACTCAGCGATCTTCAAGACAACCCGGTCTGAAAATCCCGCAAGATACCTTCATCAGCTACCTAAGATGAAAGATGGAACTAAGAGGGATCTCCACTCGAGAACCGAGACTCGGTGACCTTCACGACAACTGGTCTGAAAATCCCTACGATACCGGGCCTACCTAAGATGAAAGATGGAACTAAAAGTGGGATCTCCACTGAGAACCGAAAGACTCAGCGACCTTCACGGACAACCCGGTCCGAAAATCCCCAAGATACCTTCACGCTACCTAGAGAGAGATGGAACTAAGAGTGGGATCTCCACTCGAGAACCGAAAGACTCAGCGACCTTCACCGGACAACCCGGTCTGAAAATCCCTACAAGATACCTTCACCGGCGCCACCTAAGATGAAAGATGGAACTAAGAGGATCTCCACTCGAGAACCGGCGAGACTCAGTGACCTTCACGACAACCCGGTCGAAAATCCCACAAGATACCTTCACCGGGCCTACCTAAGATGAAAGATGGAACTAAAAGTGGGATCTCCACCGAGAACCGAAAGACTCAGCGACCTTCACGGACAACCCGTCCGAAAATCCCGCAGATACCTTCACGCGCTACCTAGAGAGAGATGGAACTAAGAGTGGGATCTCCACCGAGAACCGAAAGACTCAGCGACCTTCCGGACAACCGGTCTCGAAAATCCCTAAGATACCTTCACCGGGCGCTACCTAAGATGAGAGATGGAACTAAGAGTGGGATCTCCACTCGAGAACCTAAAAGACTCAGCGACCTTCAACGGACAACCGGTTCGAAAATCCCTGATACCTTCACCGGCTACCTAGGATGAAAGATGGAAAGAACCCTTCCGCTTATCACTAAAAGGATCTTACGCTGGAGAGGAAGAATTTTATATTCTATCTCCCAAGAAAAGGGATTTTGATGGGCCTCTTGTTCATAGAAGGAATCAAGAGGAGATTGTGGCAATGTACCGTAAATTTGTAGGCCCACCGCCAAGGAATTTGATCGGTGGGGAAATTATGATGGAGGATAAATCTAGGGTTATCCTCAAGGAAAGTGGGTAACACATCCCACGAGGAACTTCCGCTGAAACGGTTATCCCGAAGATACTAAGGGTAGTATTTCTTCAGAACTTCCCATTTATCTAGATTAATTGCCTGGCCGCCATTTTGGGTAATTAGGCGATATGCACCATTGGAGTAGACCGCTTCTATTACAAACGACCCTCCCATTTAGGTTCAATTTACCTTTCTTCGAAGTGAGGATTATCTACGAAAGCCGAGGACCAAATCTCCTTCTTTGAAACTCCGTCGAACTTTCTTGTTGAAAGCCTCACATCCTAGCTTGGTAGAACTCAATGCATTGTTGAGCTCCAGCGCTCATCTAACATCTCGCTCTTCGAGACGCTTCTTGATGTTGTTCTTCATCGCCATCTCCTGAAAGGGCATGCGCGGAGGACGAATCGATTTCCAACGGAGAACCGCTTCACATCCAGACCGTGGAATACGGTCTCTCTCCAGCATGGGCGCACCACAGCGATATGCCCGTGAGTAAGCCCGAAGTTTATCATCCCAGCCTCGCTTGTTATTCTTCACAAGCTTCGACAAAATCTTGATAATCGCCTTGTTGAATGCCTCGCTAATCCATTTGTACCGATTATAGGTCCGACGAGACGCCTTGTATCTTGAATTTCTCAAAACCCGATGAAGGAATTGTCGATGAATTGGGGACCATTGTCATGCACGATCCGTCTGGGACACCGCGCAGTAAATGACATGGTGTTTGATAAATTTGACGATGCATTTCGCTTTACTTTTAGCGGATTGCTTCGACCCCACTTGGAGAAGTAGTCGGTAATTGCTAGAATAAACCGACGCTTTGATCGACGGAGGAAAATGGGACCTACAACGCCCATTCCCCATGTCTCAATGGCCGATGTATCGGCTGATGCAACCGCTAGGAGGCCGATGCATATAATTCGCATGAATTTGACACGCAGCGGGAAGCGTACGCTCGACCGCCATTAATCATCACAAAACTAGCCCATTCTCCGATTCGATCAGAGCTTGGGACCAGCCGTAAGACCACATTCACCTTCGCGGTGCTTCCCCGGGACCTCTTCGCCTCTTTGTTTGAGAGGCATCGGAGCAAAAGACCATCGCACTTCCGGCGCATATAGCATCCGGTTTCTCGGTCGTAAAAGAATCTTGGAGCTCTTCGCCGGATTGACTCTTCTCCTTCACGTCCTGCGTAATACCATGTAAGACGAATCGATGATAAGAAAGCCAATCTCGGCTCCAACTTGGTTTGGGTTGCATTTACCTCTTTGGTAACTACCCCTTTGTCTTCTTGTACCCTATCATATATCGGGTACGAAGAGCCGGTGAGTCCGACCGTAACCAATTGCTCTGCCTCTGAGGGTTGTGCTAACGACACAGCCTAACGCCGCAGCATCCGCATGAGTGCTCGGCGCGGATATATTCGATGAAGAATTCAACGAGTCCGCCATTTCCACTACCGATGATAGGGGACCGATCGTGGTTCCTAACTTCAGAGTCACCACGACCGCTTAACTATCGGCCAGAATCTCCATACGCCGAGATATTCGACCCCACTCTTTGGCGAACTAAGTCCAATAAGTAGCTGCTGTATTCAGCTACGCTATTAGAGCAAGGTTCGAGTGAATAAGCACGGGCATGACATGATTCCCTGGGAAACTAAGACAACTCCGACGTACGGAAATCTTAGAACATCCGCACTTGCCACATTGGTAGCTCGAGAGGTTCACAAAAATACAATCGCCATATTTGTTAGCGATGTAGTGTTGACTTCTTGAACTTCATCCGAAGATCGCCATATAGCTCAACCGTGATCCGCTTTCGGGCCGGGTACCAAGAGATCACAAATCGCTTGTCCTTTGACCGACTTTTGTTTGAAGTGCAAGTCATATTGGGACAAGAGTAAGGCCCATTTTCACACGCCAACTCATTGAGGCCGGCCGGGTCATAAATATTCGACCGGATTTACATTAGAGATAACATAAATCGCCCGTCCACTAAATAGTGCCGCATTTTTGAATCGCGAACACTAATGCAAGGCACCGCTTCACCATTGATATCGAGACTCAGCAATCGACTAATGTTCGCCTGTAATACACCGCTCGCGGACCGCCGCCGCCTTGGCGGAGTAGCGCTTAACGAGTGATCCGCTGCCTTGACGATCAAAACGGTTTTCCCATCACGGTAACAAGAACGAGGTTTAGCGAGATAAGATTTGATCTCTTCAATGCCTTCGGCAAAGGCCGCCCCAAATATATGACACTCTTCTTGTTCAACTTAGAGAACGGTTGGCACTTCCCGTGATAGGTTCGATATGAACGGCTTCCGGATGTACTAATCGCTCTTTGTAACCCCTCGAAGTTCTCTCTCGATTTCTGGGTTGCAATTCTTGAATCGCCTTTACTTTATCGATCGACATGGATTCCTTTGTTGGTGACGACGGCCAAGGAACTTGCCACCGACATCCCAAGGAAGGATTTGGCAGATTCATCTTTAGCTAATGGGTTCGCATGAGTTCAAAACCGCTCTAAGATCTTTGATGTGATCTCCTTTGTCACGCCACGCACTAAGTCGTCGACGAGCATTCGACCGCTTTTCCCGAGATGGTCCCGAAAATTTCCGCCATCGCCGATATGTGGCACCAAAGATTTTTCAGCCGAACCATGATGACCGTAGCAATATATACCGATGGGCGCTCAACGCCGCGGTGTTTGCATCATCGGGTGCATCTTGATCCGATTGTATCCCGAGAAACCATCCATGAACGACATTCTTTCAAATCCACACGTATTGTCAACTATGACATCGTGATTGGTAGAGGAAAGTCGCTCTTTGGGCAAGCAGCCGCTCGTGTCTCTCAGTCGCATACGCATCCTAATCGAACCATTCTTCTTCATGACCGACTATATTCGCCACCCAATCCGGATGTTGAATTTCCTCGATGAATCCCGATTCTATGAGTTTCTTCACTTCAACGATTGCTTCCAATATTTGTGGATCTAAACCGCCTTTGATGTTGCTTGACAGTTTGACATCCGCCTTTGATGTTGAGGCGCATGTGTTACATTAGGTCGAAGTCCCCGCATGTCCTCGTAACTCCGCTAATACATCGATATACCCTCGACAGGCAATCAACTCCTTTCTTCCGAGGGAGAGTATTGCTGATGTTTATGAGTTTAGATGCTCTTCATCACCCATATTAACCCGACTACTCATCCTTAGTGGGGGTTCTCTTTGTTCAACCTATCCCCAAACCGCTTTGAGTTGATGGATCCATGGGTCCTCCCCAGCATGTCTTCATCACTCAACAAGAGTGATCAATCAGCCATATTTGACATTAAAGCCTTGAAAGCTTTCCCAGGCGGTGTCGTAATCCCAAGCCAAGAATCGCATCTAATGTCCTCTCACCGGGTGGATTATTATCAATCACCACGAGCATTCATCTTCGAGGAGGATTCAGATCCCAATCCCCTTCTAAATGCATAGTAGTTATCCGCTCTCCTCGACATATGCCTCGGGAGGGACTCGAGCACCCTTCCAAAACATAGACCTTCTCCTTGTGTCAATTTATACCCCCATCTCTTCATGATACCCGTTTCGACTATATCTGAATGTGTGGAGGATAGGCCCATTATCATCTTCATCTTCTTCAAAGAAATGATTCGGCTGCTTGAATCTGATTTTTCCATAAACCAAGTCTTTCATTACTTGATCTTCGTGGATGACGAAAAGCCGCTCCAAAGGAGTCTCGAACCGCTTTTGTGTAAAGCAAGATGACCGAAGTAAGGTGCAACTCGATCATTGTATAAACCCGCCATCACATCATTCAAAGACAAAGGATACTCTAAATCGCCATTTATTGATTCATCGGCATTGCCAATTACAATGTTCATCCGACGATTCTTCATTGTCAAGATTGATTACAAGGGGTACAATGTCATTTAAAACAAAACCTCCACTATAACCAAGCCCGGCCAGACGTTTCATCACGGTCTGCAAGTTTGGGCCGATGATTCGCTTCTGACTCACCGAGAGATCGCTGAAATAATTCTCCATCCCCTTAAACGGGTTGTTTGTCCGGACCACCGCCTTGACTCATTATTCTGGTCTCATATTTGAGACATCGATGAAGAGTAGAGGGACTATAACATTATTGTGAATCCAAGGTCTAATCAACAATAAGTTATAGGAAGTCCGCCACAATCACATAGGTGACTTTGGACTTTAAGTCCCCATTTGGCACTTTATCCGATCTACCAAGCGGCCGAGACCGCTGGTGTTAAATCCATAAATCATTGTGCCTGATGCCACTTACTAGCGTGAATTTCAAGATGATACATGAGGCGCAGGGCATGATGCTCATAAATAACCCATCGACTTGATACTGTTAACTTCACTAGAGCCAATATACCCGTGAAGTATAGCTACTTATGCTTGGAATTCCTCGTCGCATATCCTCCTTTGTAAAAGTGATGCAGAGGAAGTGTTTAGTCGCAAGGTTGCATCATTGGCCGACTCTTCGACTTGGCCTAATTCGGGCGAGGAAGACTTCTAATCGGCGAGGGCTTCCTCGGCTTCTCTTGTCTCTTTCGACAACCGCAATGCTCGTAAGAGTGATCCTAGGGAATATTAGCCAATTGTACCATTACATCAAAGCCATATGGGAGTTGAGCTCCCGCTTGTCTCTTCTAATCGGTGATTGAACCGAGACCGCTTCGAGCTAAACTTGTGGCTGTTGTCTTTCGCTCAAGGAAAGTGAGGGGTGTTGTTGGTACCCCCAACTCGACTGGGCCTGGCATTTGGGTCGAGATTTCGTACTTGTACTTGTACTCGCGGTCCTCCCCGTATGGCTTCGTGTCTCTTCTGACAAATTGGAATGTTACCACCTGCTCGCTATCTCCTCCAAAATTGGCGAAGTAGCATGGCATGCCTTCCGCTTTGACTTTACTTTGATGAAGAAGAGGCTATCCATTGCTCATCTTCAAGCTGTGTCCGGTGGACCTATCGTGATTTCGCCATTTGGGGTCAGATAATGCATACGAACTCTTCGGGCGCTGTTTGTGCGGGTCGCCATTCACCGCCTTCATTGCGACTTTGACTCATCCGGTTGGGTTCGAACCATGTCAATGGCATCGACCCAAAGCTTATGGACACCGTGATTTGTTCACCTTCTTCTTTGACGCTTTACAGTAATGACCCCTACCAATTAAAGCTGGATTTTATCCTTAAGGCAAACAGATTTAGGGTGATGAATTGCCCCGGATACTGCAAGATTTTGGGTCATTCAGCTCATTGCTTCTTCTTGATTCTGAATTGAGGGAGCTTGATCTTGTTATTTTCGACAAGATACTTGAAGAGACCGGAATCTCGCCGTCCCTAAAGGAATAGGACTTCGAATCTGGCCTGGGCCTTTCATTGTGGCCCAGTTGCCACGCTGATTGTGCCTCGCTGCGGCGCTGCTCGCTGCTGCAGCTGGCCGCTGGTTGAGTTGAACGTTTGTTCGCAGAATCTGCCTTGGCTTGTTCTTTCCTTTGCCGCTGGGACAAAGTTACGCTGAGCTTCCATCGCCTACCGGCCTCTTTCCGCTTTTTTCCTTTTGAGGAATCTTTCGCCTGTTTCCACGAACCTTCAATCCTTCCGCTATAGACGGTGCTGTCCCCATTGCTCTAGCACGCCTATCGACAAGTTGTTATGGCAGGTCCGAGGATGAACTCTTCAGTATCGGATCCCGGCGCCATTGCCTTGTTCCGGATCGCTTGACAAAGATATCTATAGCTCTCCGTGATTTGCTTTTCATCGTAGCAGCGTCCCATCGATACTTCGTATCGCCGAAGAAATTGGTGAGGAAGCTAGATTCCATGTCGCCCCACCGTGAATGCTCTCGCTTGAGACGGCGGTACCAATCGGCAAGCTCCTCAAGGGTGCCAACGAATGACCGAACCATCGGGGCTCAAGCACCGAAATAACTCCGGTGACTAGAAATAAACTGTGCGTCATTTGGGGAACCCTTCCGTCAAACGTGAAGTTTATTAAATTAAACTTTGCCGGGTATGGGATTGATTCCCACTCCTCAGGTATGGGCAAGGAATACCGTTTTCTTCACCTCTTGAGCGGAAATCAATGAGTTGATTTTGCTCGAGGTCTTTGATCTTCTCGTCTCATGAGCAATGCCGCTCACGCGATGCAGCGCTACGTGGGTTCGTGAGGGTTATCATCCTCTTGTGCTTCCTCCTGGTCTGGTCGCCACTTATCTTGATCGGCGTCGACGCGTCGACTCGATTCACCTCGATGTTTTGTCAAGGCTTGATCTGTTGGTCGTGCATTTCATCGCCCTGCATGGCCAAATCCATCTCTAGCTTGAAGTTTTCCCTTGTTTAGCCAACGCTTTGTCTAGCATTTTAGCCACTTGATCCGCATCGATCATAAGCGCTTGGGGCCCCTTCACTAGATACAAGATGATCGAGGGCGACAAGGAGCCGATATCCATGCATCATCCTCCGCTGGTATCCTTTTAGAAGTTTGTCGATCCGACCGTTTGATAGTCCCGACCGCAAACGAAGTTAACCGCAATGGCGCGCCGATGGCCCGACGACGATTCTTTGCCTGGTCATGTTATTAGTGACCTCTCGCAATTCATCCCGGATGTCACCCTTCATGGAGTCGCCTTGACCTAGGTCTCGCGTGTTGGTGCTAAGCCTCGAAGACCGATACCTCTTTCGAGTTTCGGACAAGCAATTACACTGAAGCACCGCCTTGATAAGCTTGAGCACAAGCATGACCGCTAATTTAGGGGAATCCTTCAGATTTTCTGCACTTTGCACGTAGTACAGCTCGTCGGTGTGTGTACCGGAGCACCGCCATGTTGGCGATCTTCGTATAACGTCCGCTGCCATCGACGAGAGCCGCCTCTTCCGAATGGCCAAACTACCGAAGTAACTCGCCGCGTGAGCGTGGAATTTCGTGAGACTCTGACTTCGATCTTTAATCCGGTTGGTGGGCTGCGTGAATCTCCGATCCTTTCTAGAACGGGTGCCAGATGATGAGGATGACCCGTGATCCTCTCGAGGACCCAAGCGATCCTTTTGGTTTGGTGGTGATGACACGGAGTTGGCTTCACCACCGTTCGTGCGTGCACCTTTGACCTGAGGCCGGCTGTTCATGGGAAAAGTAGACTTGTTATTCATTGCTCGCTTGAACTTGTTTACGCCTTCGCTGGCCTACAACAAAATTTCAAACAAAAGAAATGCCTTTATTTTAGGCTTACAATGAAAACAAAAATTACAACTTTCTTCCTTTTGTGAACAAACACCAGGATCTCTATTTTACGATCCTCGCTATGCGGGATTCTTTGCTTGTCCGGACTTTTGTTCGTCGCGGACTACCGCTGCAATTCATCCGTGTGGAAACCCGGTTCGAACTGCCGTAAGGCAGGGCTTGTTTCACGAGGGAAACGGTTACCGCGGATCGTGACTCACGAAGGAGAGGATCACCTTCGGGATCACACTCACGAAGGAGAGGATCACGAGCGGGTGAGATCTACTAGGAGAAATCACATTATTCTCAGAGTCCATCTGAAGTCTACCTCGGGTTTGTAGATCGGACGTGCTCGGGTGCTCTGACTGCAAGGCCGACGGCTCGTGGATCTCGCAGGGCTTTCAAGAATATCGAAGATCCAACTCAAAAATCCACCAAAATCCAACCTCTCAAATCGAAAGCACACCCTCTATTTATAGGAGACAAAGGGGTTTATATCGGCCGGACATCGCTGGTGTCCGCCTTGGCCGGACACCAAACGGTGTCCGGTTTTCGTACCGGACGCTGTTTTGACTTCTCGCTTGGTTTTTTCTGACTTTTCGCGGACGCTCGCTCCATCTTGTCGCCGCTGCTCTAAGTCCGCGCTTGGTTCACTTGATTGGTTTCATCCCGCCAACGCTTAGTGACGATCGGTCGATGTTCAACCGCATCCCGCTGACATTCAATGCGACGATCTCTGAAGCTTCGCTTGATTCATTCCATAACGTAGCCTCGCGACTCGTGACGCCTTTGTCGACCTCACTTCATGTGTTCGCGACCCGCTTTACGCATTTGCATACAGTTAATCAGCTTCGCATTTGTCCGATGGGTTGTTGGTTGTTAACCCACCGCCACGAAGTCTTCGCTCGTACTAATAAGCAATTTCTAACTTACAGATATTCTCCAAAGCGCCTCTCAGCCTTCATTCTTGATGAGTCCGATGCTTTGGACATGATGAGCCCTTCACCCTTCAATCGGTGTGATGGGACTTAGAATGACCTGCTGCTCGATCTTCCACTTTTAGTCTTTCCAGCTTGTAGGATCGCTGAAGGTATTATTGCACGATTTTTGTCTCGCTGATCTTGACCAAAAATCGGTAAATAAATTTCTTTGAGATTAGCTCCAGCTTTTGATTCCTCCACCCTCTCAGTTCTCCAAGGCTTTGTAGGATATCCGGGGTGTTGTGGTGTCGCATTTATTGCTTGACCGTTGTTGGAATTTCGAATCAGAGCTAATTGAGTTCATTTGTTGACTCGTGGCGGTGGATTGTCCCAATTTGACCATCGAGATCCTTCCATTGATCGGGAATTCTTCAAGGATCCAACCATTGATCGGTGAATCCTTCACGACGATGCGCGGTTGGCCGCTATTGTATTACTGCTGAAGTGTGTTCTCCACTGTAGGAGGTATTCTTCCCAATTGTTGATCGTAGGCCCTCGCCACGGATGAATCCACAATCGATACAAGGGGGAATTCTTTCAAGGTAGAACGCTGTTCTACCTACCATAAGCCTCGCCGAATTCATCAACTTTTCCTATAGGAGGAAGTTGAAGACTATCGAAGTTATCCTTAAG